>JAQBSW010005344.1:0-58440 GCA_029291075.1 Eudiplozoon nipponicum | reverse complement strand
GACCCAAAGTACCAACTAACCATTCCCAATCTGTCATTACTGAACAGACACCACACTACATGGGGAATGTGGTATTGAAATGAACATTTATATAATTAAACGAACATTGGTTGCGCGGGTGGTGATAACAATTATTATAATCAAGGTTGCGGTCTTGATATAAACACCTGACCCATTAATTACTTACATATGTCAGTATAAACTAAGAATTGTATAGTGTAGAAAAGGCAATTCATCCAGTAGACCGGTTTCGTCCTTATTGGGAACTCATCAAGTACTGGCCAGAATTTGCCGCGGACAGGACTCGAACCTGGGCACGTCTGCTTCGGAATCTGGTGCTCTAACCACTGAGCCATCCTGCCGCACACTACACTGCACACAATTTTCAGTTATATACTAACTAATGTAATTTGGCTAGTCTATTTTTCCTTTAGGTGGAGCTCATATGGCATCCATTTAGAACCAAAGTACCAACTAACCATTCCCAATCTGTCATTACTGAACAGACACCACACTACATGGGGAATGTGGTATTGAAATGAACATTTATATAATTAAACGAACATTGGTTGCGCGGGTGGTGATAACAATTATTATAATCAAGGTTGCGGTCTTGATATAAACACCTGACCCATTAATTACTTACATATGTCAGTATAAACTAAGAATTGTATAGTGTAGAAAAGGCAATTCATCCAGTAGACCGGTTTCGTCCTTATTGGGAACTCATCAAGTACTGGCCAGAATTTGCCGCGGACAGGACTCGAACCTGGGCACGTCTGCTTCGGAATCTGGTGCTCTAACCACTGAGCCATCCTGCCGCACACTACACTGCACACAATTTTCAGTTATATACTAACTAATGTAACTTGGTTAGTCTATTTTTCCTTTAGGTGGAGCTCATATGGCATCCATTTAGACCCAAAGTTCCAACTAACCATGCCCAATCTGTCATTACTGAACAGACACCACACTACATGGGGAAGTGGTATTGAAATGAACATTTATATAATTAAACGAACATTGGTTGCGCGGGTGGTGATAACAATTATTATAATCAAGGTTGCGGTCTTGATATAAACACCTGACCCATTAATTACTTACATATGTCAGTATAAACTAAGAATTGTATAGTGTAGAAAAGGCAATTCATCCAGTAGACCGGTTTCGTCCTTATTGGGAACTCATCAAGTACTGGCCAGAATTTGCCGCGGACAGGACTCGAACCTGGGCACGTCTGCTTCGGAATCTGGTGCTCTAACCACTGAGCCATCCTGCCGCACACTACACTGCACACAATTTTCAGTTATATACTAACTAATGTAATTTGGCTAGTCTATTTTTCCTTTAGGTGGAGCTCATATGGCATCCATTTAGACCCAAAGTACCAACTAACCATTCCCAATCTGTCATTACTGAACAGACACCACACTACATGGGGAATGTGGTATTGAAATGAACATTTATATAATTAAACGAACATTGGTTGCGCGGGTGGTGATAACAATTATTATAATCAAGGTTGCGGTCTTGATATAAACACCTGACCCATTAATTACTTACATATGTCAGTATAAACTAAGAATTGTATAGTGTAGAAAAGGCAATTCATCCAGTAGACCGGTTTCGTCCTTATTGGGAACTCATCAAGTACTGGCCAGAATTTGCCGCGGACAGGACTCGAACCTGGGCACGTCTGCTTCGGAATCTGGTGCTCTAACCACTGAGCCATCCTGCCGCACACTACACTGCACACAATTTTCAGTTATATACTAACTAATGTAATTTGGCTAGTCTATTTTTCCTTTAGGTGGAGCTCATATGGCATCCATTTAGAACCAAAGTACCAACTAACCATTCCCAATCTGTCATTACTGAACAGACACCACACTACATGGGGAATGTGGTATTGAAATGAACATTTATATAATTAAACAAACATTGGTTGCGCGGGTGGTGATAACAATTATTATAATCAAGGTTGCGGTCTTGATATAAACACCTGACCCATTAATTACTTACATATGTCAGTAGACGATGTTTTGACCAGTACTTGATGAGTTCCCAATAAGGACGAAACCGGTCTACTGGATGAATTGCCTTTTCTACACTATACAATTCTTAGTTTATACTGACATATGTAAGTAATTAATGGGTCAGGTGTTTATATCAAGACCGCAACCTTGATTATAATAATTGTTATCACCACCCGCGCAACCACTGTTCGTTTAATTATATAAATGTTCATTTCAATACCACATTCCCCATGTAGTGTGGTGTCTGTTCAGTAATGACAGATTGGGAATGGTTAGTTGGTACTTTGGTTCTAAATGGATGCCATATGAGCTCCACCTAAAGGAAAAATAGGCTAGCCAAATTACATTAGTTAGTATATAACTGAAAATTGTGTGCAGTGTAGTGTGCGGCAGGATGGCTCAGTGGTTAGAGCACCAGATTCCGAAGCAGACGTGCCCAGGTTCGAGTCCTGTCCGCGGCAAATTCTGGCCAGTACTTGATGAGTTGCCAATAAGGACGAAACCGGTCTACTGGATGAATTGCCTTTTCTACACTATACAATTCTTAGTTTATACTGACATATGTAAGTAATTAATGGGTCAGGTGTTTATATCAAGACCGCAACCTTGATTATAATAATTGATAGAGTAAATTGTTAAAAATGGAAATCAAGCAAAATAGATGTGTGTAGGACCAGAATAGAACGCATTCGATTTAAAAATTTAATGTATGAGAGACAAGTTTCTCGCACAATACAGCACTGCGCAACCGAATGCATCTTTTAGAATGTTTAAATTGTTTTATCACGTACAGTTGATGTACTTAAAATTAAGCCCATTTATTTAAGGTAAGGCAATTGCTATTATCACGAATTACGGAGAAATATTTTTACTAACAAAATAGTTCATTCGTGACCAGAACGATAAACAAAAGACAGCATGAACGGAAAGTATAATCTCATGTACATTCATTTCGTGTTAACTGTCGACTCATCAGTAGGAGCCGGTATTACGCCCTTAAACCACTATATATTTTGGTGAGGAATGTGGGATAATAGGACGATACAATTTCCTAGACGAATGTGTAGATCTGCAGTAGTAAATCTAACATCATATAAAGTCTCGACAATGCGATACCAACATTATAATACCGAAAAGGTACATGGAACTAACACTATGGTTTCCGAGTCGGTACATGGTATCAACATGATGGATTTAAATGTATGCTATAGTTCACCGAAATTGAGAATTACAACTATTTCTAAACTTCGCTACTCCAGTAAAGCCATACACTCTGGCCTTGATTGATATCAATTATCACATTTCGCCGTAAGCACGACATTATTCAATTCAATATTTAACAGTCAGATACTGTTTGTTGCGGAGAACTAACATATATGCAAGTATGTATTAGGTGTTGCGAACCTAGTAACAAATTAGTTCAGTTGTGACCAGAAGGATAAACCACAGACAGCATGAACAGAAAGTATAATCTCATGCACATTCGTTTCATGCTTACTGGCGACTCATCATTACTAGGTTCGCAACACCTAATACATCCTTGCATATATTAGTTCTCCGCAACAAACAGTATCTAAATATTCCTACTGTCGATCCGATGTATTATTTCTCAATATATATGCGTCAGTTATTGATCAACTTAAGTAGGCTGATCGATTATACGGTTAATAACCAGAATAAAAGCATATTGCACTTTCCAAAACTGTAGCAAATTAAATGGATAATAAACGGTGGCAAGTGCGCGATAAATTTATACCTCGCATGTGTGTTCTTCTAGGTGTTGTTTTTTTAAAAAAATAATTTCAAATGCAATAAATAACTGAAATCAGCTTTTAATGTATTAAGTCTTTTTTTGTAGAGGATGCACCCAAATGATTTACCACTCTATCCCCATATTAATTTTGTTTGTTTTTCCTTTCAATGCACACACTGTACACACACACACACATATTTATATATATATATATATATATATATATATATATATATATATATATATATATATATATATATTTGTAGATACATGAGGAGAAGCGGTTCTTGAAACTGATAAAATTTCCATCCACCTTCTTCAACGTGCCGGAGGCTAAATGTTGTGCCAGCCTAAAACATTCAGTCGTAAGACGTTTAGTGTCTGATACTTCTGGATGAAATAAAAAACCATGTTTAAATAATGAAGCTCCAGATTAAGTTTGTGACAATGCGAAGTTATATCATTTCTACTGGAGTAGAACATACTGCTATGCATAGAAATGACGCACAGCAACATTTGCTAGTCCTCGAGTAGCGCTCGACTTTTGTAATGTAATAGCTTCTTCGTAAGGTAAACTGAAAAACTATACAAACGCGTTCTTCATATTGCGGGCCACAAATAATTAGCATTGATTTTTGTACACCACAACGCAGCATGAGTATAATTTAGCATTATTGTTAACCAGTGTGGCAGAATATAGATTACTTAACTGGTGATTTGTAGAGATTCATTCACCGTATTCAAGGTTCGGTGTAGAAAAAATGCTCATATGAGTTGAGAACTCCGTGAAATATGGCATCTGGCCTTGAAGGAGCTCGTAAGTTTCGGTAAGTTTAACACCAAGCTAGAAGTCTACGCGGAAATCCAAATGTAGGCAAATAAACAGGTTGAAGTTAATTCTAATTTTGAGCACCATCAACAGCATTTTGTGACATTACGAAGTAACGTAAACTATGTTGATGGAAATTGCGTTTCTATGTACCCCAATTCATCGTAATGTGGTAAGCAATTAATGGATTTCTTGCATCCAGAACACGTAAACGTACGACAGTTGATACAAAATGTTAACAGAAAGGCCTCTACAGCTTCATTCGATGTCAGCTCCGATAAAATTTGGAACGCTATAAAATGAAATTGTGAGCGAACCTTAATGCATTTCCTTATCAATTATATCGCTTCAATAGAATCAAGCCGAAACCGCTACCTAAGTAAGAAAATGTCAGAAAAACTCACAAACCAGTTTCAAACAACGTCGAAGCCTAACAACTACTTCAAACGGTTTACACAGATTCGATTTATTAATAGTGGTTTCTACCCAAAAATGTACAGACGACTCTGAAGCGATGCTTGTCAGGCAAGTCAAACATCCTTTCAATCTATCAAATTTACGAAACATTGTGAAAAACAATGAAGTAAACCTGCATTCTTCTTATGAAATTGATATGGTAGCTAATGTTTATATGAGACGACAAAGAAATGACTTCTTGTGTAAAACCACGAAGTCACAGGAATCGATGGCTTCCGATTTGATCAGACGTTTTCTTCTAGATGGCCAAAGTACGCACTTCTTTACAGTCAACATTGTAATCATCAAAAGTATTGCATAAGCATCAAAAGACTACTGTCCCATTGTTCAAGAACTGTTAAAAATTTAAACTCATAGTTGCCTATATTTCAAAACAATACAATTTCGTCAATTCCTTGTAATGAATTCTAAAGCAAACATTTTGAACATTATATAAATATTGGATAAAGCAACATATATTTGCAGGAACTATAGAATTTACATATATTTCTCAAATATTTTTCCCCTAAGACAAGCAAATGATTATAACAAAGACCTTGCATATGCAGAAATAATTTTCAGACTTCGCTTTACGTAGAACTGGAAAATCTGTTCAATTGGTCGTGCCCTGACTCAAATAATTGCTCTGAAATTGATTATTTTATTAGCAGTGCTAGATTTTGTTAAAACAGTAGCAACTAGAGTTGGAGTAAGGTGAACAATTTCATCTTATAACTAAAACTGGTCTTCATGATTTCACATAAATGACACACACTTGTTAATGGTCGTATATCATCTCTGTACGATATGATAAAGAAGTTTTCTATAATACAAATCGTGCGTGATCTGATGTTATTTTTATCCAATAACGCCTGGCAGTTAAGCTTTTCCTCAATATTATGTTTATAGTTTTTCCTGGTTAACTTTGATAGGCTTTCTATTAAGTTTTTCCTGTTGGATTTCCGAACACCGCTTGAACATATATTTTCGGTGAATTTCCAGGGTTCAATCAATCTTTTGGACCAAGAGAGGTTCAATTAAGTTGGTCATCGCTACACATTTTCCAGTTTGAGAAAAACGTATATTTTGTTGGCATAAAGTTAACATGACACAAAAATGCAAATGCAAAACAGCAATCAACCGTATTTCAGTTTCCTGAATTTACGTCGGGGATTTGGATCCTGAAGCAATTGTTTGATAGTACTCAAACACCTCCCCTACGCTAACGAGGCTGTGCATTCATACATATATCATAACAATTTTTTTATATGGTCTTTCTCTAGTTCCAACTAGCTACCCACAATATTTAATTATAAGACAGATATCATGCCACTTGAAGAACGGATATTGAATAAAAATGCAACAGGATTCGATGAGCCTCTTAGTCCCTGTTGCCAAATAAATATGCTAATTATTATAAAATCAGAAAAAGAGAAAGCGTAAGTTCTGGAAGCAAGTATATGTATAACGAAACGACACGATTAATAAACTATTATGAAGCTTACTATTCAAACATCTTACAAGATTAAGTGTTAACAATCAGAGCATAAATTTGTAACTAAATAGGCAATCAATAAAAAGGATATCGTATCACACGCGGCTATATTATACTTACCATTAATACAACGTTAAAAAACTGCATCAAATCTGAGTTAAGATCATTTTGATCGTGAGTGGGATTAACTTCAACGAGTGTTTCAAGTGCCCATGCGGCGCATTGATAATGCGTGCATGCAACTTTCATGCTCTATGACATTATAAAATTAAAATTACATCAGCAGAGTTTCTTAGCTCACGAGTACCTAACTGTGAATGTAGAGCTGCAATGTTATACAGAATAGCTGCTGCCTCATAATCTATGTCGGCAGCTTCAATAAAAACATCATTTCTATAAATATTTCGCCTGTAGAATATGACAAAGCTCATAAAGTACCATTTCCAAATTACAGAATCATCTAGCCCAAGATCTAGTCGGCCTTTAATTAGTTGCAACTGAGAATAATACCGCTTGAGGTAAGACAAACCAGTATAGTTTATTGTAGGTTTACAAGCAAGCTAAAATAATTATCATATTGTTACCGAACGGGTATTTAAAAATTCACAGAATTCCTTTTCAAATCTTGATGAGTTTTGTTGGTATACCCTTTCAATATACTGGAATAAATCTAATGAATTTACTCTTTTCATTGGCGAAAGATCAGGAGGTTCGTCACTTTCTTTCAACGGTAGCGAAATCATTTGTATAGGTGACTGAATATCCATGGCAACGTATTCGTGAAACAATGAGCTTTAACAGAAATTATAAAAAAGGAAGAGTGAAAATAATAAACCAAATCTATTTTTACGAAGATATCAAAAACAATATGTGCAAATTTTAATAAACTAAATTGACTGAAAAAGAAAAAAGTAAGTTGTAAGCTTAGTTTTGGTTGTAATAAATTGATCTGACTAAATATACAAAAAAAGACAGGATTATAAGTGTTATATTACAACTATTTAATATAATCAGACCCATTTTACGAGCTGCGTTTTCTTTAATATAATCAATGTTGAATAAATAATTAAAACAAAAAATACAGCAAACAATTTAATGCCCTTTTCCAAATCACTGTAAACGCCCCGGCTTCAAGTAAATGCCGTACGACGTTACAAACTCGATTAAGGTGCTCTGAATAGAGATTAGTTACTGATATGGGGGCCCTTAAGAGAGCCTGGTAATGCGTTCTCTTGAAGACTTCACAGTTGAAGATGTCCTAGAGCCTTGGGTGGACTCTGGTTGAGTTATCGCTCCCGTGGTTGAGCTGTAATCGCGTTGCGGATAGTAAATGTCCTGCAGGTCCTGGCACTCAATTGGCTCGTCTCTCCGGTGTATCCTGCAACAAGATGAGTCACGGATGTAGTTAGTTGGTTGGTGAAACTATCAAATCACCAGCGTAGGTATTGACAGCCGACAGAACGCACACGCGTGAAGCAGGTAGAATGCAAATGCCACAACTGACTTGCAGCGCTGGTAAATTACCGTGCTTAAATAGCATGCAATATGTCTACTTGCACACTATTGTTTAAACGTAGTTAAACGGCAATTTTCGCTTTTTTTCATTGGTGCAACGTAAATAAAATTGAATTTAATTTTACGCAATATGTCGGCCATTAATTTGTGTCGTTACAACACTTTCTCCTCCCTGAAAAAAAGGAAAAATCTTGCGAGTGGCTAGATAAGAAAATGCATGACAGAGTTCGAACCTAAGTTAAGCAAAAATATGATGAACCATAAATGCTGGGCTTAAATATGCTTAAAGGTTGCTTCAACAATGATATGATGCCAGGTAACCACTAGGAATTGCTACACAATTTGTTAGATCTAGTAGTCGGTCATACCACGTGAGGCAAAATAGAGCAGTGTAAGTTTTGGGAGCCGCAGCGTGAAGATTCCGAGGTAAATCGCCTGTGAATTTGCCAGGTTTAAGTTAAAACATAAGCAGGTTGGATCATCGTCAATGTGTTTGTATACGAACAAAGGAGCTAGAGTGCTTCGACGTTGTGGCTTATGACATTTGTAGAGTGGTCTTTGTGCAATTGATGAAGAGATATGCATTGAAAGTGGCCTGTACCTATGATATGAAGCTGATCACTTAGTGTTGCTACACGAAAGCGTTAGCTTCAAGTAGCTGGTCATTCCAAAATAGGCAGTGTGATGTCATGTGTGAGAAATATATTATAATGTAAAAATATATACATTAAAATCAAAGGTAACTGCATAAAAATATGTACACGATCATTGCCTCACAGATAGCATAATAACAAAGAACTGTTCAAAAATGCTACACAATTGTTAGTTAAGAACAGCTGGTTATGCTAATGAGACAAATACGAAAAAATAACGTCAGTTAAAAAAAATTTGGATAGTTAATGTTTATGTTTAAAGAAAAAATCAATTACGCAAGTTATACAGAGCAGGAATTGGGATTGTGGGGCGGACGGAGCCTGAGACGTGTGTAGAAGGTTGGAACGCTCTCAGGTTCAGGCGGTTCGATAAACGGTTTCAAAACCTGTCTATGCTTACCGATGTCATGTAGCGCCTTGCTTAATAATGAAGTATTTTGGTTATTCAGCAAAATCGGGTAAGGACCGCGATACTTTGGTTGTAGTGGTGCAACAGAATTATTGCTGCGAACGAATACTCTCTTGCAGCTGTGGAGCTGTGGGTGAACGAAGACTGGACGAGGCGTGTGTCTCGGCTGTTGTTCAGACATGTTACCAAAATGAAGTCGAAGGCGGGTAGCTTCGTCTTGTGGGTCATCTTGTACCGGTAGTAGACGTGGGAGCTGACTAGGCAGGCGTAGATCTATGCCATACAAAAGTTGTGACGCAGACGTTTTGTTGGATTCACGAGTATACGGGAACGCATGGCAAGCAGAACTAAAGGTAGTGCATCGACCCAGTTGCCATTAATGGACGAGGATGCTAAAGCAGCTTTGAGTTCCTATGCATTCTCTCTACCATACCATTAGCTTGGGATGGTAGGCAGTTGTCTGGCGTAAGATGCATCCTATGTACCGCAAGTTAGTTTTGAAATCAGATGAGAAGCAAGTGCTCTCTTGTCCGAGATGACCTCATTGGGAAACACCATAATTGGATATCCATGCAGAGATACAACCGTTAGTTACTTCGTCTGCATAAATGGTGTTGGAGAGGTAATGCCTCAGGCCACCGTGTAAATCTATCGATCATAGTTAGAAGGTAACTGAAACCTTGAACCTTTGTCAGATGAACTATGTCGATGTGGACGATGGCTAGGCGGAGAGAAGTAGATCTAAAATGTTGCAACTTAGAACGAGTGTGTCGTGTGATCTTGTTTTTCTGACAAATTGCACACTCTGAGACCCATTGTTTAACATTCTGCCTAAGTCTGTGACCCCAAACGATCTGTAAGAAGTCGGACAGTCGCTTGGCTTCCTGGGTGAGAAATTGAGTGGAATTGAATCGAAAACCTTTCTCTGAAGGCTGGTCAGGCAGAACTGGTTTGTTGGGCTGCGTACCCCGTGAATTAAACAATTGGTAAGCCTTCCCACAGACGGCATATGAACTTGGTTGGGTGACGGGCTATTGATCTTTGAATGTGAATGTCATCGCGTTGTTCAGTTTGGTAGAAGAATTGGCGTTAGAGCAGGTTCACTGAGTGCCACGGAGTTGACAGTGAATGGTGAATATGGCGAAGGTGGTTGTAGAGGCGTCTGGCTTGGAAAGGGCATCTGCAATGAAGTTCTGTTTGCCCTTGACGTGAAAGACGTCAAATTGCCATTCGCTTAGACGAGAAAGCTGGTCTTTCCACTCTGGCAGGGTACTGGCGATAGGGATGAAGTTATGCAGTTTCGAAACGTGCTAACTAGTGGTACGATCTGTGAAACAACAAATCTGCTAAGCCACAATGATGCTGATAAAATGGCGCACTGCAGCTGTTGATGGCGAGAAGTTCGGCCGAAAGTGTTGTCGTACCTCGTTTCTACTGGTTGGAGAGTACGCGAGTAGAAACTGATAGGGCTTCCGAACTCCGTCGATCTCTTGTTCCAAAGTGGCTCCATTGATGAATTCAAAGATTCTGTCGAAAGTAGAAATGGCTTTTCAAAATCTGGCGCTAGCATTGTGGCATTTGCTAACGAGTTGGATGGCAAGTCGAAGTAATTGCTCGGATGACCAAGCAATGATGAATTCCTTGCTAAGTCCTTTTCGGTCTGCAGGTGCCTGCACAAAGGATAAAGTTGTTTTGAAAGGCCTGGAAGGAACTTGCGATAATAGCTTAGTACCCCAGGATTTTCTGCAAATCGCTCAAAGTCCTTGCAGACTTGATATTCTTGATTGAGTTCGTCTTTGGACGGCAGCGGTTGAATACCTTGGGCCGTGATACGATGCCATAAGAAGTCGACGGATGAAAAGTTGCAATCTGCGTCTTGTCACAGTTGATCTTTGAGTCCGTAGTTGGATAAGTGAGAGGACATTTCGATGTTTCGCATGAGATTCTAGATCTGGACTGAATACCATAATGTCATCGAGATATGACATTAATAAGCAGAGTCGTCGTGCGAAGTATGTTGTCTATGAATCTTTCAATTGTCTGAGTAGCACACTTTGAGTCCAAAAGGCATGTAAAGATATTCAAAAAGTTGTCAAATGGAGTGATGACTGCAGTTTTCTTGATATCCTCTGGTGTTACCGGTATGTGATGGTACGTTTGTCTGAGGTCAATCACTTTGAGAAGAAATTGTTGCCGTTGAGTTTTTCAAGTAAGGTGTTAATATTTGGAATAGGATATGCATTTTTGATTTTGTCACTGAATTTAGCTTACGGTAGTCTCCGCTCTGTACGATCCGTTTGCTTTTGAGACCAAGCGGATTGTGAACGCCCATGAACTTTTCGATGGTCTGATGATTCCCCTCTTCGAAAAGCCTCGAGACTTCCTCTTGGGCAGTATTTAGCTTAGCAGGCTAATGGTCGCTTCTTGAGTGCAATAGGTTGTCCTTCTGTGACGATACAAGGATGTGCATCGTGTTGGAGACTCGTAGCGCTCTGACTTGTTAAGATCGAAAAGCGACTTGTATTTTTGAAGAGCTGCTATCTCTGTTGAATGATGCACTGGCGTTGGCTGAATGACCTGGAACCCAAACGCTCGAGGTCCAAAGCTTGGTTTAAGTCCGGTGGAGGGGTCGAGGATCTTTTGATTGGCAAGATCAACAATGAGCCGAAATTTTAGAAGAAAAATCAAGGCCTATTATATTATGTGGAGATCTTGGCAATGATGAAGTTGTGGGATAATTCACGTCGTAAACCTATGTTGAGTGTGCGGTACCGTCAGCCATAATTTGGTATGGGCTCGCTCAGAAGCTGTTGCGAGAAGAACGCCTAGCGACATCTCGGCCATTGAATCACTCCTTGAGAACTGAGACTGCTTTCGCACCTGTGTCTACGTGATAAACTCTTCGCCAGTTTTGAAATCAAGAAGGTGCAGAAGCTCGTTGGGCTGTTTGGTCGGGTCATGCAAACAAGTAGGCTGGGTGGATTGCGACCGGCGTTGTACGTTTGGTTCTTTATGTAAAAAATTCGGCGTGGACGAAAAGAGTCGACAGGGATGTTGATTGTAGTTGGCTTCTTCCTGTGGCGCCGTTTATGCCGTTGATGTACAGAAAGTATGGTCTTCTACTTCCTGCGCCAGACGTTTCCCGATACTGATGCACCCTTGTGCCTGCGGTCTGTTGTCCTTTCCGTCAGCTGTGGAAATTGACACACATTCGGAAATTCTTCGGAACGACAAAGACAAACTTGGCAAGCATAAAACTTCTGGTGGCAGTAACACCAGTTCCTTTGGGGCATACTTATTGAAGGATTGGTGGAGATCTCGATCGCTGCCTACCATTATAATTTGACTTGGAAACGAATTTGGTCGAGCATTCACTTGATTTATCTCGGATTTCGTAATGGCCAACTTTTCCTAGAACTTGGCCATGTTTTGCCACTGTTCTCTCTAAAGAGGAAAGTCTATCATCTTGCGGGGTAAAGAAAAGGATGGTGGATTCACTTTGGGTTCCAAAACCCTATATTCTAACTCACATCTTCGGATAAGTCATCTATAGAGAGAGTGTTGGGAAGCTGTCTGGCAAAGAGTTTTAATGTTTGTGGGAAGATTGTTAATAAAAACAACCTTAGCTCCTTTAACATGGTCAGAAATGTTGGTTTCATACCAACGTTTCCAATTCCTCAATATTTCGATGGGGCCAAGATTTGGCATATCTAACTGCGCATAATTGTTTATTATCTGCTCAGTTTCCGTGGGTCCAAGCAAGGATTCTACTTCTGTTTTGTAGGCCCAAAATGGGATTGGGTAGCTTTCCTAATGGCCTCAAGCTTAGGATAAATCCGTCGCTGCAATTCAGAAGGTAGTTTAGCAAAAACCTTCAACAAGTTTTTTTATGACTGTCATAATCAGGAAACGGGGAGAAAGCGGAGTCTACGCGCATAAAGAATAGTTCACTATCTCCATCCCAAACAGGAACATCAATATATAAAATTGGATCTGACATTCTAACACCCATTACGGGATCTTAAAAGCTTAAATTTATAAGCAATATGAAAATGTATAAATATACTTTAACGAAACGCTTACCCACAAACAGCTTCCACAGTTGAATGAGCGCAAAACAAATGTCACAGTAACTGCTTCCAAAAATTGAAATATCCGCAATTGAGCCTGTCGAGTACGTACGGTACCGTTTTGTACGTAGAAAGGATGAACAGAGGCCCCGTTGGCCTTTGATGCCAATGTATTATTATTATATCCCCCAAAAAAATTCAACACAAATCCACGAATATATACCCAACAAAATTCCCAGAAGACCACGATCACGGTAAAGAAAACGCAAATGTTAATCGATTTTTATCCCAAATAAATGAAAAAGGAAGTCAATTTTATTTATACCAAAAAAATCAGAACAATAATCAATATCCTGGCGCGGTCGCCAATTTTGTAAACGCCCCGGCTTCAAGTAAATGCCGTACGACGTTACAAACTCGGTTAAGGTGCTCTGAATAGAGATTTGTTACTGATAGGGGGCCCTTAAGAGGGCCTGGTCATGCGTTCTCCTGAATTATTCAGAGTGTGAAGATGTCCTAGAGCCTTGGGTGGACTCTGGTTAGTTGTCGCTCCCGTGGTTGAGCTGTAATCACGATGTGGATAACGTCGTTCAGGTTCTGCAATTAATTGGCTCGTCTCGCTGGTTATACCGCAACAAGATGAGTCACGGATGTAGCCAATTGTTGGTGAAACTATCAAATCACCAGCGTAGGTATTGACAGCCGACAGAACGCACACGCGTAACGCAAGGCAGAATGCAAATGCGACAACTGACTTGCATGGTAAATTGCCGTGCTTAAATAGCATGCCATGTCTACTTGCACACTATTGGTTAAACGGCAAGTTTCGCTTTTTTCTCATTGGTGCAACGTAAATAAAATTGAATTTAATTTACGCAATATGTCGGCCATTAATTTGTGTCGTTACAGGGGTTGGATATTTAATTAATTTCTTAAGAGGTAATTTAAATGATAAATGTTGATTGAACAATTGTAGAGGCTCCCATTGGAGTAGAGGAAGATATTTCCTCCGATATAAAGGTCTTAATTTTGTCAGGAGACTGTAGAGGCCCCTAACTTATTCGAGTCTGAGAGTCCCATAGATGCCAGATCGCTTGAAGTCCTAAATTTTACATTAGAGTGTGATATGCTTATATTTTCATTCGCATCTGCTAATTCAAATTCGCAATATCTTGTCTAACCTACTAGTGTCCTCAAATTAATATTGCTTCCATGTCTAGTTAGTTTATAATTAAATCGACACTTAATGTTAGCAATCGGAATGCGAAAGTTGTCTCGCTAAGATTCCCGAATATAATCTGGAAGGAGTTACGTGAACAACAGAATAATCAAATTGCCTGTCCCAGAAGTCCTTCTATGTGAGCTTCAATAACAGGCTAAAAGACAATTATAGCAGGATTTTATTGTTAATACGTACTCGTGTTACCAGAGAAAAATTGTTAAAGATGCAGCAGATCAACAGATAATACAACCAGTCGAAGTGCGAGACATCTATAACTGAAAAATGGCCACACTTCAGAGTCAAGTATTTAACAAAGAATGTTCTGGAAAATCAAATAAAAATTCTTTTTAAATAAAGTTCGTTACCATCAGCCATGGTGGTTTAAATTTATCAGTTAATGTTATTTTACATTTGGCGGAGGATTTATCTTCCTCCACAACACTGTTTACGCGTTCTGTTATTATGCAAACGTAGTACTGTAAACGCCCCAGCTTCAAGTAAATGCCGTACGACGTTACAAACTCGGTTAGAGTGCCATAAAATAAAGAGTTAGTACTGTTGGGGGCCCTTAACAGGGCCGGTCTTGCGTTCTCTGGCAAATGCCGAGAAGTCCGTAAGTGTGATGTCGTCCAGAAGTACTCCTAGACTCTTGTGACCAGCTCGGGTTGACTTGGGTTGTGGTTCCTTCTGTTGTGGCGTTGGAATCTCGCTGAGTAACTTCGTTGAAGTTCTGCAGTAATTGGCTCGTCTCTCTAGTTGTACAGCAACAAGATTGGCGTTACTGATGTTGCCAATGTTGGTAAAGCAAGGCCAAAAATCAGCGTATGTGAAAGGTAGCAGACAGCACGTCGGAGAAACGCACAGCAGAAGGCAAACGCGACAACTGACTTGCATGGTAAATTCACCGTGCTTAAATGACCATGTAATAGCCATATATGGCTACTTGCACATTATTGGTTAACGGCAAGTTTCGCTTTTTTCTCATTGGTGCAGCGTAAATCGAATTGAATTTAATTTACGCAATATGTCGGCAATTGCTTTGTGTCGTTACATCACTTTCCTCTCTGAAAAAAAGGAAAAAATATTCCTCTCGGCGAGGCTAGATAAGAAATGCATGACAGAGTTCGAACCAAGTTAAGCAAAAAAATAATGTACCATAAATGCTGGGCTTAAGTATGCTTGTTGGTTGCTTCAACAATGATATGATGCCAAGTAACCACTAGGAATTGCTACACAAATTGTTAGCTCTAGTGGTCGGTCATACCACGTGAGGCAAAATAGAGCAGTGTAAGATTTGGGAGCCGCAGCGTGAAGATTTCGAGGTAAATCGCCTCTGAAGTTGCCAGGTTTAAGTTAAAACCTAGGCAGGCTGGATCGTCGTCAATGTGTTTGTATACGACCAAAGGAGCTAGAGTGTGTGCTCGACGTTGTGGTCATGATATTTGTAGAGTGGTCTTTGTGCAATTGATGAAGTTGAGATATGCATTGAAAGTGGCCTGTACCATGATATGAAGCTGATCACTACTTAGTGTTGCTACACGAAAGCGTTAGCTCCAAGTAGCTGGTCATACCAAAATAGGCAGTGTGATGTCATGTGTGAGAAATACATTATAATGTAAAAATATATACATTAAAATCAAAGGTAACTGCATAAAAATATGTACACGAACATTGCCTCAGAGATGGCATAATACCAAAGAACTGTTCAAAAATGCTACACAATTGTTAGCTAAGAACAGCTGGTTATGCCACGTGAGACAAATGCGAAAAATAACGTAAGGTTAAAAAAATTTTGATACGTAGAATAACGAAAAGTTAATGTTAAAAAATATCAATTACGCGTTATACAAAGCAGGCTATTGAGATTGTGGGCAGACGGAGCCTGAGACGTGTGTAGAAGGTTGAACGCTCTCAGGATCAGGCGGTTCGATAAACGGTTTCAACCTGTCTATGCTTACTGATGTCGGTGTAGCGCCTTGCATAATAATGAAGTATTTTGGTTGTCTGAGCAAAATCGGGTAAGGACCGCGATACTTTGGTTGTAGTGGTGCAACAGCATTGTCGTTGCGAACGAGTACTCTCTTGCAGCTGTGGAGCTGTGGGTGAACGAAGACTGGACGAGGCGTATGTCTCGGCTGCTGTTCGGACATGTTACCGAAATGAAGTCGAAGGCGGGTAGCTTCGTCTTGTGGGTCATCTTGTGCCGGTAGTAGACGTGGGAGCTGACTAGGCAGGCGTAGATCCATGCCATACAAGAGTTGTGACGCAGACGTTTTAATGGATTCACGAGTACGGGAACGCATGGCAAGCAGAACTAAAGGTAGTGCATCGACCCAGTTGCCATTAATGGACGAGGATGCTAAAGCAGCTTTGAGTTCCCTATGCATTCTCTCTACCATACCGTTAGCTTGGGGATGGTAGGCAGTCGTCTGGCGTAAGGTGCATCCCATGTACCGCAAGGTGGTTTTGAAACGATCCGATGAGAAGCAAGTGCCTCTGTCAGTGATGACCTCATTGGGAACACCATAATTGGATATCCATGCAGAGATAAAACCGTTAGTTTCTTCGTCTGCAGAAATGGTGCTGAGAGATAATGCCGCAGGCCACCGTGTAAATCTATCAATAATAGTTAGAAGGTAGCTGAAACCTTGAAACTTTTGTCAGGTGAACTATGTCGATGTGGAAGATGGCAAGGCGAGAAATAGTTCGGGAATGTTGCAACTTAGAACAAGTGTGCCGTGTGATCTTGGTTTTCTGGCAAATGGCACACTCGAAAGCCCATCGTTTAGCGTTCTGCCTAAGTCTCTGATCCCAGAAACGATCTGTGAAAAGTCGGACAGTTGCTTGGCTTTCTGGGTGAGAAATTGAGTGAATTGAGTCTTAAACCTTTCTCTGAAGGCTGGGCGGCAGAATTGGCTTGTTGGGCTACATACCCGTGAAGTAAACAATTGGTAAGCCTTCTCAGATACGGCATATAAACTTAGTTGGGTGACGGGCTATTGATCTTTGAGTTTGAATGTCACCGCGCTGTTCTTCTCGCAGGAGGGATGGCGTTAGTGCAGGTTCAGTGAGTGTCACGGAGTTGACAGTGAATGGCGACGGCGAAGGTGATCGTAGCAAGACGTCTGGTCTGAAAATGGCATCTGCAATAAAGTTTTGTTTGCCTTTGACGTGAAAGATGTCAAATTGCCATTTGCTTATACGTGAAAGCTGTCTTTCTACTCTGGCAGGGAAGTGCGCTAACTAATGGTGCCTGATCTTTGAAAACAACAAATCTGCTACTGTCAATGATGCTGATAAAATGGCGCACTGCGTCATGGATGACGAGGAGTTCTCGACGGAAAGTGTCGTATCTCGTTTCTACTGGTTGGAGAGTACGCAAGTAGAAACTGGTAGGCTTCAAAATTCCGTCGATCTCTTGCTCCAAAGTAGCTCCAATAGCGAATTCAAAAGCATCTCTCGTGAGTAGAAATGGTCGTTGAAAATCTGGATGTGTTAGTATTGTGGCATTTACTAACGAGTTGATGGCGAGTCGAAGTAATTCCTCGTTTTCGGATGACCAAGTAATGATGGAATTCTTGCTAAGTCTTTTTCGATTCCGCAGGTGCCTGCACAAAGGATAAAGTTGTCTTGAAAGGCCTGGAAGGAACTTGAGATAGTAGTTTAGTACTCTCACAATTTTATGCAACTCGCCAGCATTCTTTGGTGACTTGATATTCCTGATTGAATACACCTTTGCCGGCAAAGGTTGAATACCTTGTGGCGTGATACAATACCCTAAGAAGTCCACGGATGTAGTTGCAATCTGCGTCTTGTCACACTTGATCTTGAGTCCGTGGTTGGATAAGCGTAAGAGGACATTTTGTAGATGCTTGGCATGAGATTCTAAGTCTGGACTGAATACCATTATGTCATCAAGATATGACATACAATAAGTGGCGTCGTCGCGAAGTATGTTGTCCATGAATCTTTAAAATGTCTGTGCAACACACTTAAGTCCAAAAGGCATGTAAAGATATTCGAAAGGCCAAATGGAGTGATGACTGCAGTCTTTTCAATATCTTCTGGTGCTACCGGGATGTGATGGTAGGCTAGTCTGAGGTCAATCACTGATAAGAAATTGCTGCCATTGAGCTTTTCAAGTAAGGTGATAATATTTGGAACAGGATATTCATCAGATTGTGTCACCTAATTTAGCTTACGGTTATCTCCGCAGGCTCTGTACGATCCGTTTGATTTGGACACTAAGTGCAGTGGTGATGCCCATGAACTTTTCGATGGTCTGATGATTCCCTCTTCCAAAAGCCTTGAAAGTTCCTCTTGGGCAGCTTTCAGTTTAGCAGGGGCCATTGGTCGCTTCTTGAGCACAATAGGTTGTTCTTCTGTGACGATATGGTGCATCGTGTTGGAGACTCGTAGCTCTGACTTGTTAAGATCGAAAAGCGACTTGTCTTTTCGAAGAGCTGCTTATATCTCTGCTGAATGATGCCCTGGGGTTGGCTGAATGACCTATAGCTCCAAAAACTTTACTCATGTCTAGTGGAGGGGTGGATGATCTTTTGATTGGCAAGATCAACAATGAGCCGAAATTTCAAAAGGAAATCAAGGCCTATTATATTGTGCGAGACCTTGGCAATGATGAATGAGTGTACGATTCCGGCAGCCATAAGTAGGTATGGGCTCGCCTGTGGCTTTTGCGAGAAGAACGCCTAGCGACATCACGACCATTGAATCACCCTTGAGAACTGAGACTGCTGCACCTGTGTTTACGATGAATTCTTCTCCAGTTCTGAAACCACGAAGGTGCAAAATTTAATTGGGCTGTTTGGCCGAGTCATGCAAACAGGTAGGCTGGTGATTGCGACCGGCGTTGTCCGTTTGGCTATCTATGTGGCATATTCGGCGTGGACGAAAAGAGTCGTAATGAATGTCGGATTGTAATTGATTTCTTCTCTGTGGCGCCGTTGATGCCGTTGATGTACAGAAACTTCGGTCTTCTACTTTCTGCGCCAGACGTTTTCCGATACTGTGTTCTGTTGTCTTTCCCGTCAACTGTGGAAATTGACGTTCATTCTGAAATTCTTCGGAATGACAGAGACAGACTTGACATGAACAAACAAAACTTCTGGTGATTATAGCACCAGTTCTTTCGGGCATATCTGTTAAAGGATTGCGGGGATCTTGATCGTCGTCTACCGTTATAATTAGTTTTGGGCATGAACTTTGGTCGCTCACTCACCTGATTTAGCTCAGATTTTGCTATGGCCAATCCTTCTAGAACTTTAGTCCTCTCTAAAGAGGACAACCTATCATCCTGCGGTGGTGAACAAAAGGATGACGGATTCAACTTATGTTTCAAAACTCTAAATTCTAACTCACATCTTCTGGATAAGTCATCTATAGACAGAGTGTTGGGAAGCTGTCTGGTGAATAGTTTTAATGATTGTGGTAGATTGTTATTAAAAACAACCTTAGCCTTATAGTCAGATATATTGGTTTTATACCAACGTTTCCGTAATTCTTTTAAAATCTCGATGGGGCCAAGGTTTGGTATGTCTAACTGTGCGTATTTATTTATTATTTGTTCGGTATCTGTGGGCCCCAGCAAGGATTCTACTTCATTTTGTAGGCCCAAAATTGGATTACGTAGATTTCTAATAGCCTCAAGCTTTGGATAAATCCGTCGGTGCAATTCAGAAGGCAGTTTAGCAAAAACATTTGACGATTTTTGATGACTCATAATCTGGAAACGGGGAGAAAGCGGAGTCTACGCGCATAAAGAATAGCTCACTATCTCCATCCCAAACCGGAACATCAATATCTAAAATTGGACCTGACATTCTAACAATCTTACGGGATCTTAAAAGCATAAATTTATAAGCAACATGAAAATGTATAAATATATTTTAAACGAAACGCTTACCTACTAACAACTTCCACAGTTGAAACAGAATCTTCTGCAGTTGAATCTGCCGAGCACGTATAGTCAATGTTCGTTCACAGATAACAAAGATGTACAGTTTTGTACGTAGATACCTTCCTTCCACTAACAGATTCCAAAATTGAAACAAAATCTTCTGCAGTTTAATCTGTCGAGCACGTACAGTCAATGTTCGTTCACAGATCACCAAGATGTACAGTTTTGTACGTAGGAAAATTGAATAGAACATATACCAAAAAAATTCCCCAGAAGACCACGACTTTAGAAAGATTGAATAAAAAAACTTCCGTCTAAAAATATATACCCAACAAAATTCCCCAGAAGACCACGACCAGAGTAAAAACGTATACGCAAATGTTAATTTAAATGAAAAAAAGTCAATTTTATTTATACCAAAAAACAGTACAGTACTTCGTATCCTGGCGCGGTCGCCAATTTTGTAAACGCCCCAGCTTCAAATAAATGCCATACGACGTTACAAAGTCGGTTAGAGTGCCGAAAAAAGTTAGTACTGTTGGGGGGCCCTTAACAGGGCCGGTCTTGCGTTCTCTGGCAAATGCCGAGAAAATCCGTAAGTGTAGCGTTGTCCAGAAGTACTCCTAGACTCTTGAGACCTTGATTTGAGTTGTGGTGCCTTCTGTTGTGACGTTGAAATCTCGCTGAGTAACTTCGTTGAAGTTATGCAGTAATTGGCTCATCTCTCTAGTTGTACAGCAACAAGATTGGCGTGACTGATATTGCCAATGTTGGTGATGCAATGCCAAAAATCAGCGTTTGTGAAAGGTAGCAGACAGCACGTCGGAGAAACGCACAGCAGAAGACAAATGCGACTACTGAACTGCATGGTAAATTCCCCGTGCTTAAATAGCCATGTAATAGCCATATATGGCTACTTGCACACTATTGGTTAACGGCAAGTTTCGCTTTTTTTCATTGGTGCAGCGTAAATCGAATTGAATTTTTATTTACGCAATATGTCGGCAATTTCTCTGTGTTGTTTTAGTACTAAGGAACGACATTTCTATAAAAAATGTTTAATTATTTTAGTAAACAAATACAGAAGTTAACTATGTAAGAAGCTCAAAGGGTTGGACAAAGTGTATCTTCAGAAGGAACATAAGGTGTATGCAGTAACATCAGATTCACGCTTCGAACAGCAACTCGGACATCTGTCAGAGAGACTCTGAACCGTAGAGAATGAATTAAGTACGTTCCGCAGGGATGTGGGTTGGATAAAAAGCAATAGGGAAAGATCGATAAGAAGTAGGGTGAATTCTCGGAGTCAAAGTTCAACTTCCAAGCATGGGAGAGGCAAATCGCGTAAGGGTATTCAAGGACCACGCGATTAGTGCATTTCGCATCGTAAATACTCCGAGTTTGGAAAGTGTCTGGAGGAGGGATGCACGTTTCCAAAGTTGGGTGGTCCTCGATGGAAAGGAAGTACTCTTCCTGCAGCTTGCTCTTAGCTGCCGGAAAACGAGTGGAACGCACACTACTAGGAGCCGTAGGGTGGGTTGCGCACGCAAGGCTCCAAGGTATGCATAGTCGAGGAATACTAAAATCATCGAAGTTAAGTTCGGAAGCTTCGATGGCAGAAACGCACAGTAATACAATCCGTAAATAGGTTAGATTTCGGCTGGATGGTGATTTCAATGAGGCAGCAGCCATTATAGCAACAATAAGTTCGTTATAAGAGATGAACTTATTGGGTTAAACCTCTTAATAGACACGGGTGCAGAGGTCCGATGTGGTGGAATTTGATAGTCCCACGTTTTATTATCAACTTTGGGCTGATAATGGCAGCCCAATTGAGGTTAAGGGAGTTAAAGAATTGTCAGTGACATCGGGGCAGAAATCGTCGTTTACGTTGAATTTTCTGGTCGCTGATATAAAGGATAACGTCGTTGGGATGGACGTTTTGATCCATTTTAATCTCGGTTTAGCTCCCAAATGGACAAGGCACTGAGATAGTGACTTATGCTGAAACTGAGACCTCAGTAGATAGGTCAGTGAGACTACCCAGACCCGTCGTCACCGATGAATTGGTGGATGACATCGAGAAACACCTGACCGTGTTTCTACCATTCAGTACTAAGCGCAAGGGTTTAAAGACAGGCATAGAACAACAAATCGAGTTGGTGGAATCACTACCCTGTTCACCGTAGGCTCAACCGTTAGCACGACATAAGCAACAGGTTGCTATTGAATAATTTAAGTGGTTGAGGGAAGAAGGAATTTGTAGGCGTTCAAACCCCAACTTTGCATCTCCAATATTGTTCTTAAACCCGAACCAGATCAATGGAAGGTTTGTGATAACTATCGTCTATTGAACTCGGTAAAAAAAGGTGATTCGTATCCTTTACCAAACCAGAATACTTTGCTCAGGAATATAATGGGGTATAATGTATATAAAACATTTGATCTACAGAAAGCGTACTATCAAGTATCTATGGAGGCAAATCTATACCGCTCAATGCAGTGACATTTCCTGGAGAAGCACAACCAATAAGTCCTGGACAGAGAACTATGCAATATGAAAGTGAAACCTAGTGAAGTACAATCACAACATGTTGAAACTCGCTCACGAAGAATTGAACGTCAGACGAAGAACAAGGATTACGTCTACTACTAGACGCCTTTTTTGAGGTGGTGTATGTAGAGGAAGATATTTCCTCCGACATAAAAGTCTTACTTTTGTCAGGACACTGTTTACACGTTCTGTTATCTTGCAAACGTAGTACTAAGGAACGACATTTCTATAAACAATGTTTAATTATTTTAGTAAACAAATACCGAAGTTAAATATGTAAGAATTTTTTATTAGTCAGTTTTGAATTGTCTGTTCTGTGTGCTGGACGCAAAATTATCTCTGTTAACTTTTAACAACTTCCTAAATTTATCATTACTATTGTGATTTTAGTAATAAATTTGTGTTACAACGAGAACAGGTTATTTTTTGCGTGTATTATTTGCTGTGATTAACACGGAGGCTATTCTTAAATTTTGAGGATAATAATAATTTGGTTCAAGAGGAACTTAAGTGTTCCAAATTAGACGATCACATCGCATATATGGATTATCCGGGCCTGGCATCTCAGAGGCTCTCTTATGGTAGTGACCAAAGGGCCTCTACATTGGTTAATGAGAACCTTTTAGATGCCAAATCTGTTTCAGTCTCAATACACCTATTTCAATCTGATAAGCTAATATTCTCGTTCACATCTATTAAGTTCTTGCCTGCTATATCTTGAGCTTACTTGTTTGTGTCCTCAAACTTTAGATTAGCTTCCATGTTATTTTAGAATAGAATAAAATATTTTTATTTGGATTCATACCACACATGTTCCATCAAATAGATAATAATATTGGAAAATGTACAATATAAAAAAGACATCACATCACATAAATATGTGAAATTAGTCTCATGTAGATAAGTAAATCTCACTAGTTGTACTGTACAATATATCAACATCAGAAAGTTCGGCTGTAAAGAGTAATATGTTCATCATCGAAATGGGAAAAATTAAAGTAAAATTTTTTGTGTAACACTATGCAAAAAAGAGATCCATGACTAGCAATTGATTGTATGTGTTGTTGAATAAGATGATAATATTGTAACGCCGGCTTCGCGTTACAACCAAACGAAGCTCAATTTCGAAAGTTACGCTTTTCCTTAGGGTCAGATATACGAATTCTGTTTTTGGACAATCATTCAATTAACTGTGATTTTAGCAAAAATCTCTGTTAGTCTCAAGCAGTTTTAATTGAGTTTTCTTGAACTTCAATTTTATTTTTACAATACGCCCGAATCAAACAATCTGGAAAGCAATAAGACGCCAAGAAACAGAATTAAGAAATTACCCGTTCCAGAACGTCCCCAATATGTACGATTCAAAACACAAAAATGATAGCAGGTGTATATTGTGTAGATCAAAAATTTGTGAATCAAATGTGGAGGAAAACATATGCAGCTTCCTAAAGAAAGTCACGCCAGTCAGGTACAGATTACCAAACTCTGAAATTACGCACAATTCAAATGTATATATGCTGCCAAGTATTGAATCAAAGAATGTAATCATTGTTCTTCGGTTGGCGTTCTACTCTTCCTGAATGAGTTGTGCATATTGGCGTCTTTGCGTTGACTTTGTGCCCTGTTCAGTTGTCACTGGCGCTCCTAGTTCGTCTGACTTCGATGGAACGTTATGATTTTGTAATTCGGAAGGACATGATGTCGATATGTTCAACAACGCGTTTAGTGAAAGTTGCTGGTTTGAATTTTGTGCCTGAGTGATCGGATTCCACACATCAGATTCGTCCATGGAAAGATAGTTATTCAACTTATCTGATATTTCAGTCTTATCAATCAATCCAGATACGCGGTGGCCAACATTAAAGTAACACAATCTGATAGAATAGAATAGGAATAGAATAGAATAGAATAGAATAGAATAGAATAGAATAGAATAGAATAGAATAGAATAGAATAGAATAGAATAGAATAGAATAGAATAGAATAGAATAGAATAGAATAGAATAGAATAGAATAGAATAGAATAGAATAGAATAGAATAGAATAGAATAGAATAGAATAGAATAGAATAGAATAGAATAGAATAGAATAGAATAGAATAGAATAGAATAGAATAGAATAGAATAGAATAGAATAGAATAGAATAGAATAGAATAGAATAGAATAGAATAGAATAGAATAGAATAGAATAGAATAGAATAGAATAGAATAGAATAGAATAGAATAGAATAGAATAGAATAGAATAGAATAGAATAGAATAATAGAATAGAATAGAATAGAATAGAATAGAATAGAATAGAATAGAATAGAATAGAATAGAATAGAATAGAATAGAATAGAATAGAATAGAATAGAATAGAATAGAATAGAATAGAATAGAATAGAATAGAATAGAATAGAATAGAATAGAATAGAATAGAATAGAATAGAATAGAATAGAATAGAATAGAATAGAATAGAATAGAATAGAATAGAATAGAATAGAATAGAATAGAATAGAATAGAATAGAATAGAATAGAATAGAATAGAATAGAATAGAATAGAATAGAATAGAATAGAATAGAATAGAATAGAATAGAATAGAATAGAATAGAATAGAATAGAATAGAATAGAATAGAATAGAATAGAATAGAATAGAATAGAATAGAATAGAATAGAATAGAATAGAATAGAATAGAATAGAATAGAATAGAATAGAATAGAATAGAATAGAATAGAATAGAATAGAATAGAATAGAATAGAATAGAATAGAATAGAATAGAATAGAATAGAATAGAATAGAATAGAATAGAATAGAATAGAATAGAATAGAATAGAATAGAATAGAATAGAATAGAATTAGAATGGGAATAGAATTAGAATAAATAAAATAAAGTAGAATAGATAAAATTAACTTGTACATCTTGGTGGATCGTTACAGGCTGTCTCTTGTTTATTATTTCTATATTTAGGGTGATTAATATGAAACAGATGCAAACAACAACTGGAACATTACGTTTCTATTATCTACACTTTTTCTTATAAAAAAACTAGGTATAACCTGTTTTTCCTTACTATGTTGTGAACATTACTGGCATATGATTTGTTCAACTTTGATAAATCGAAACTACATTTTGTTTATTATATCCCACCACTTTTTTCAACACAAAACTTACTTGCTCAGACTCATATTTAATGTGTGAACACATTTTTCAACTTGTGTTAACACTAGCCAGAAAACATCTGGTCACATTGTTTTCTAATATTGTATATCATTATTCATTATAAAAGCATTATTGAGAAGTTTTAATATTTCTAGATCCTTGTTCTTACTTAACTGTTTGTGGCGCACGCCTGTTAGATTTCTGTAAAACCTTGGTTTATACGAACGTTGTTCATTTCGTTTTCTTGTCCTTTTATTTGGGATGTACCCAGCTCGGATTTTTCTGACCTTGATAATTTCTTCCTAACAACATTGTAGGTTGTTTCTTTCGCTCGTTATTAAATATAGACTCATTTTAAATACTTTTGATAAGACTACACTTCATTATATTATCTCGTTTAATTCTTATTTTATATAATTTCCTATTGATTCGCTTCGATATAATATCCGTAAACGTAGATGCCTGAAATATATCAGATAATAATGTTGAAACAGAAGAAACAAATTCATCAGTGTTCAAGATTTAAAAACATTCATAATCAATCAGTATGCTTAACTCTCTAAAATGATTCTAGTTGATTCTGGAACATTGCACGTGTGCATTTTCAAAATTAAGTTTCTGTATTCTGCTACTCAAGATGTTCTATTGTAAAATAATTTGTTTGTCATCCAATTCTTTGAAATAGTTTACAACATCATAACTGTGTGATTTCAACGCTTTAACTTCTAAATATACATGATCTAAGCATTCCGAAGCTCTAGTTGGTTCCTTTATAATCTGCTTGAGATCATGATTAAAAAAAGATTGATTATTTCACAGTCATGCAACTTATTTAAATCGCCTACCACAACATTATAACCATGGCAGTCCAAAATAGCTTGAAAAGAATTGGTAAATATTTGATCATCATATAAACTAGTATACGGCGTTCTGTAAATCGCGGTTATGATCAGGTTATCGATTTGTATAGATAAAAAAAATCAATGACAGTATTATATCCGCTAGTACGTAACACTTTCGCATTTAATATAGATTTACTATAAATAAGTACTCCTCCACTTCTTTTATCCAGGGATCTGTCTTTTCTAAATAGAGAATAATGGTGAATGTCAAATTCGTATTTTTCAATGTCCTTGTTGAGCCAAGTTTCAGATAAAATTATAAAATCAAAATTGTTACTTAATACAAAATTACGCAGCAAAAAAGTTTTCTTCTTAACAATTCTACAGTTGGCATAAAATAAAGTATATGTACAACACGACTTATCTTTACAGTTTTCGATATTTACTGATTTAACTTTTGTGTTTCCTTATAATGCTTTTTTTGGTATCGTAGCTATAGTTCTTTTCTGTCCGCTGTCTTCAATAATTATTAGCGATGCACTGTTTTTTGTGATTTTAGATTCAACTGACACACACTTAATGGTAGCATGTTCCAGATTACATGATCCTTGATCTTGATTTTTATTCAACATTTTTGCTGTTGACAATTTTTTTGGAGAAACGACTTGTCTCTGGAAATGAATATATTGTGGAAATTAAGATACTCTCCTCAATGCCACCGATAACATTTACTTCTATGACGACATTTTTGTAAGTCATCCTCCTGACCTTATATGGTCCTTTTTAAAATGGTGTCAGGCAGTTCTTCCTTTTTCATTAGTTACATAAACATGCGAAGCCGATCTTAGATCAGAGGACACAAAGCATTTGGTTTGTACTTTTCTAGTCTTGGTTGGAGCTGTCGACTCATCTTATGTCTAAGTGCTCCTACAAACCAATCTACATAGCTAGAAACCAAATCAAGACTATTTGGAGTTTCTATTAGAGGATCTCCAGGCAAACTTAATGGTTCTCCATATAACAATTCTGCTACTGAAGCTCCTAATTGTGCCCGAAATCTGTTGCGCATGGCAAGTATTACTATAGGAAGATTGTGTATCCAGTTTTTACACCAGTACACCTTAACGCAGCTTTCAGTACACGATGTGTGAAAAGTATGTGTCCAAGATATTTAATTGAAGAGCACCAATATTGCTATTATTGGGTTCGATCACTAATCCATACTGTTCCAGCCTGGTCAACACCGTTTCCAAATGCTTACGATGTTCATCACGTGAGCGAATAAAAATAATTATGACGTCTATATACATCCTGGCAAATGGACAAATCTGAATGACTTCTTTAGACAAATGCTGGAATGTCTGACTGGCATTCTTCAAACCAAAAGGCACTCGAAGAAATACGTGCGATCTCCCTCCTGGAAATTTGACTGCGTTGAGAGTTATAGAACTTTTCTCCATTGGTATCTGACAGTACCTCTTTATACCTGTGAGATGGCGTGTTACCTATCCTGGAATTCCTGCAAGATCTGGAATGAATCGGCGGTAATAGCAGATCATACCCAAGAACCTTCTCTACTGGCGCACGGTATGGGGATCCATTACGTCCTTGATAGCTTAGACTTTTTCTTCTAAATGTTTAATTACGTCTTTGGAAATTACATGTCCAAGATATTTAACTGAAGTGCATCCAATGTTGCTCTTATTGGTTTTGACCTCTAATCAATATTGTTCTAGTCTGATCAACACCGTTTCCAAATGCTTACGATGTTCATCACGTGATCGACTAAAAATAATTATGTCGTCTATGTACACACTTGCGAATGGACAATTCTGAAGGACTTCTTCAGCCAAACGCTGGAATGTCTGACTAGCTTTCAACAAACCAAAAGGCATTCGAAGAAATTCATTCGATCCCTCTCATGGAAATCTGACTGCGGTGAGTGGTATAAAAGTTTCAGTCATTGGTGTCTGATAGTACGCTTTCTGGAGATCTAAAGATACGTAAACTTCATATCCAATTATGTCTCGGAGCAGAGTACTCTGGTTAGGGAGAGGATAAAAATCACTCTTCGTCACTGAGTTTAATAGACGATGATTTCCACAAACCCTCCATTGCCCCCGTTCAGGTTTGGGAACTACCACTATTAGGGAAGCAAAATTGGAATTTGATAGTCGACAAATAACCTCTTCGCGCAATTGGTAAAATTCAGACATAGCAACTTGTTACTTCTGTTTTGCCAATGGTTAGGCCTTTGATGAACAAAGCATTGGAGCCACCAATTCTTTTTCGTGTTCTACTCCGGTCTTCAATCCTTTTCTCTTGGCACTAAAAGGTTCAAACACTGCAAGGTGTTTCTTGATGATGTCAGCAAAGTGATTTGTAACTGTAGGGCGGGGTAAAAGGATTGGTCTAACTGCCGAAGTGTTAGACTCAGTTGGTGTTAACACCCCTACGCCTTCTGCGATAGTCTTAGTTTTGGGATCTAGAGTCAGTTTAAAGTTAGTCAAGAAATCCATCCCTATGATATGGACCTAGATATCAGCTTCCAGAAAGTTACACGTAAAAGAAGATTTCTGTCCAAAGGTTACGGACAAATTTTTCATCCTCCCTTACTCCTATCGGCCCAACATTTTCGGCCCAAAGTTGATAATTATATGTGGGGCAGTTTTCTTTCACCACATCTGACCTAACTAGGCTTAATTCAGAACCTGTGCCGATGAGAATCTCTATTCCAGTTAATTCATTTCTTATAATGAATTTTTTGCTGGATGATCCGGCAATGTTTTCAAGATATTCACTTATGAAGAACCTTACCCTCTTGCCGTCCGTTTCAGTGCTCTTTTATCGTATCACATCTTTTACTTTTGCCTTAAGTATGTTATTTAATGGCATATCTGGGAGCCTTTGCACTGGATACCCTTCTATGGATCCTACTAGCGGCGATTTTATCCTTTACCCGGGGATAAATTCCTCTCTACCGGTTTAGTGCTTCCTTCCTATCTGGGTCCACCTAAACGAGAGTATATGCAATTTTTACCTTGGCACTTGGCACTTCGTCCATATTCACAAGAGACTCCCTTAACTTCAAGTACTTCTATACTGACTCAGAAGTTGCGGAATAGCATTCTTAATATCATCATTTTTCGATATATACATACAACTACTCTACATAAGTAACGCACACTTTCTTGTAGCGTCATGATGGTTACAGTATCTGCCCTGCCTGGCTGCATCCTAACAGAATCTGCAGTTACAGCATGTACCTGCGGTTCCTGCTGTTTATACAACCCGCCTAGCCATCTGAGTTTACGTGGCCCAACAAGATTTCCTGTTTCAAATACCTATGACATGGCTCTAAGACTGGATGGTAGCTCAGTTGTGAAAATAGTATTCACCACATCTCTAGATATATTCAACACGGAAGCTTTTGTACAAAGGCATTCATAAAACTCTGATGTTAGATGACGCCCCATCTTTTCTAGGCATTATAATTCGGAAATTTGTGCCGACCTTCTAGATTGATATTTCTTTTGAATTTTGCCATTAGCAACACAAATTCAGTATACGGTTCTTTCACAATTCTCTTTCTAAAGTTTTCCAATGTGCTTCTGAATTTCTCCGGCAATGCCATCCATGCTGCAGCAAATTTCTCTATAGGGTTTACAATCTGGTAAGCTTTGAATAGCATTTGGGCATCCCGGACCCAACTTGAATGCTTTTGGGATTTATACGGTGGTAGACTGAGTATTTTTGGACTAGCGCAGTCGCCATATCTTGTAGAGGCTTCAAACCTATTAGTTAATGAGTACCCCATATCTAAATTCTATTTCAATCTCAAAACACCTATTTGAGTCTGATAAGCTAGTATTTTCGTTCACATCTATTAAGTTTATGCCTGCTATATCTTGAGCTAATTTGTTTGTGTTCTTCCATGTTGATCAAACTTAAATATATATTTGGTAACTTCTAATTTGGCAACGGACTGTGTACCGAATCAAATAATGTGGAAAACAACAAGACGCGAAAGACATAATTATTTAATTACCTGTACCAGCACGTCCTCAATAAGTTCGATTCAAAACACAAAAAATGATAGCAGGTGGATATTGTGAAGATCAAGAATTTGTGAACCAAAATGTGAAGGAAAACAAATGCAGCTTGCTAAAGAAAGTCACGTTAGTCAGGTACAGATTATCGAACTCTGAAATTACGCACAATTCAAATGTATATATACTGTCAAGTATTTCAACAAAGAATATTCTAGAAAATAAACGAATAATTTCTTTTTAAACAATATTCGTTTTAATCAGTCACGGTGGTTTAAATTTATCAATAAATATAATTTTCACTTTGTCGGAGGATATATCTTCCTCTACACAAGTAAACTCAGAGCATTGCAAAGGTAGACATTTCCTCTACAGAGTTAAATGGCGTATACAGACTGCAAGAACCACAGGTACATTCTGTAATAGCAGAGTTAGTTATCTGCACCAAACCAAGGCAAATACAGAAACAATCCTTTCCGTACAGGAGAAGATTCGCAAATTTACTATGAGAAGTCACGTATACGAAACGCCAAATTGAAGATAGTGCAAAGAATAGACCGCAATTTGTTGAAAGAAATGCCCCAACACAAACTGCAGAGAACCACCACTAATTGAAGATAAAAGGGAAGCTGCATTACAAAGGCTCCATGATGGACCCATAAAAGACATGCTTAAGGTTTGATTGTATATTGAGACGAAATAAGGTAGTACCGAGACCACCGTCATGAGAGTTAGATTCTGCCCAAATGGAGATGCTATGAACATTGCCTGGTTTTCTAGCAAAAAATCCATCACTCGAGATGAATTGTGATGTCTGGAATTTGTAATTGACACGTGAGCTGATGTCAGTAGAGTTAGGTCAGATGTAGTGGAAACAGATTGCCCCAAATTTGATAATCATCTTCTGGCAGCCAATTGTAGTCCGACGTGGATTAAGGAATAAAAGAACCGTCGGTAAATTTAGGACATAATTCTTCATTTAAATGTAATTTTCTTGTAGTCGACATCAAGGTCAAACTTATGGTGTGTAATGAGGTGTATAAAATACTCAGAATTTTTAAGTAAATGTATTTATGTCTAGCATGAAGGCTAAAATAAAATTCGAGGACACTTTTGGCATGATCCAAGGAGTCTCAGGTATGAGTCTGATAGAGTTAGAGTAAACGATGAATCCATTAAACTCCAGTTCCTATATATTTAAGCAAACACCCGACTTACAGACATACCAAAATGGTACGAGATTGGCATCTTTGTGGCTATTATTTAATAAGAAAAGATCCTCTACATGTGAGACACTGTGATGCTTGATTCTTATTTGCATTATTAGCAGTTTTATCACCACATATTAAACAACAACATTCCTCATCCCTTTTAGCATATTCCCTTAGTCAAACTTTCCTAAGTCCTTCGGTCAACCGTCGTAAAGTCCATCCCCTCCTCAACGTGGTACGACGGTGTCAACCATATCTCGATGGCCGATCGTACATGGGCTAACGGGGCTATGGCGGTGGTGTCACCAGGGCGTGGTGGATTTCCGACCGGCAATCGGATCTCCTATAAAATACCACATGAGCCCGACGACGGCACCATGACTCGGCGTGTGTTCCCCGCCACAAAAGGGTTCAACAGCCACAGGATTACATGGACTCCTGGACAGTACCCCGTACTTCCGAATGGCGAATGAGCTCTCAACAGCCACCGACAACCATGCAACTTTCTGCTGCCTTGCAGACTGTGCTTGGATGTGCAAAGGCTAGAGGTGCGTCCTCGATCAAAAAGCCGAGTGGTAAGGGGACACCACTTGTACCAAATTCCCAAGAAACTCCATGAAATGTCACATGGAGCCGGCTTATCCTCCAAAAGGAGTCAGCCGCAGTAAAGTAAAAAGTAAAGTAAGTAATTCAGAAATTTATCATCCCACTATTGTAGTCAAAGATCGAAACACATGAAACCAGGTATGGATGCGCCAAAATAAAGCAAGAGCGTAACTACTCAATTTCAGACATTTCAAAAACTGATTGTCAAACTCAATAAAGTCAAAGAATTAACTTCGACAATCCAAAGAAAGAAAATTCAGAAAAGTGTTTACAATTTAAAATAATATATAAAATTGCAACAGTCCCACTGATTGCCTCAGTATACCTATATGACAGCAAAGATCTTAAAAACTGAGAACAAAATAACTTTATCTGTGACAAATTTGAGATCCTTCCCGCGATATCATTAGGAATAATAACTTTTTGTCAATTCAAAAATTTATTATCATGATTCAGCGTTGAATGATTAATATACATAAAAAAATCAGATGTCTGTAGCTAAACAAACAATGGCGTAACTTTTCCTTAAATCAAGTTGGAGAGCTTGAAGAAACCACCAATCATATTGTATTTAACCAGTGGTCGATCAACATAGCAAGACTACCGTCAGTCGCACGCACTGATGCGTTTCGACTTTCCATAATCAACATCAGAGAACGAAGGCAAATTGATTAGCGAGGATCAAACCGCATTGCATATATACGGTAAGCAAAATTAGATATGCGACTCTCACATCTAATAGTCATGCATGCGTTGTAAAGTGGAGTACCTTTTCCAATAAAATCTCAAGAAGAATAAATATCAAAATCAGCAAAGACAAGCCATAATTTGTAAAATTTTAAACAAAGAATATGCCAAAAATTTCCACAAATAATAATTGATTAACTTTAATATGTGGAGCAAATTGACCCCGACATACCACCGCATATTTAAGAAGTATGCTCATAAATAACGCAGTCATTATTCGACGGTTTCTTGATGACTCTTCCAGAACGAATTTCTACATGTCGGGCTGGTATTTTACTACATTTTATTTTCATATAGTGTTGATATCCTCATTCTGTTTCCTTGGATTTACGCTGTCTACCTTTTTACAGTTTGTTTGGCTCTTCTTCCATTTCCCACATTAATAAATATTAATTAATGATCATATGGTGAGTTAATTGACCTCCGCAATTTAACTTCCCTTTAAAATACAAGAGCGTTGAATTATTCGTATTTATATTCTGCTTTCACATTTTTTTTGTGAACGGGAATTTTACGTTCATTTGTATAGAAATTATGCAGACTGTCGACGTTTTCTGTAAACCTCCATCAGGTTTTCTAGCACTCCAATTGTCAACTCGAAATTATTAGAGCCTTATAACTTTGTTAATATCCTGATATTTGCGAGACTGTTTAATGGTTCTAGTCGTTTCGACGAATTCATTTAATAGCATTGGGGTTTTCAATCTGTCTTAACTGTTTGTTTTTTACTAAGACACAGTTCAAACCTGCAAACTTGTTTAACAGGAACATTTTTCGTTCCAGATTTGATCAGTCCGAACTGTAGTAGTTTTTACTTAGTACAGTTCAATATTAATTTTGACGAATACATTTACTAGCAAATACTCGGCTACAAATTCTGCAATTTCAATCTTTGGAAGCAGTTTCTGGTAAGAACTCTGGTTGAACCTAAGTTAGCTCAGTATTCATTCATCAGGTTCACATCTGATTACATTAGGCTGTCCTCTTTAGAGAGATTTCTTTTGGATTTGACTAAAATCTTTGAACGATACGTCATAAGTAAAGCATCAATTAATGAAGCTGCTAATCAAGATTTCCTTTCGAATCGGACATATCAGTGCAAACGACAATTGCGATCTTCTTGGAGCTTTAGTCCATTTTCTCCGAAAAAAATAGGGCTAAAATCACCAAATAATATTTATACATTAATCGAAATTTCTTTCAAATTTTAGAGAATTTACAAATCGGGAGCAAATTTTTCTCATGGCTGATCACAAACCACAATAAAGGAAGAGTGCACCTTCTTGAGATTATAACAAAAGAAGAATTTATCGTAGATACAGATGCAACAGATTCCGTTTCAAAATGTGGCTTAAATGCTAAATTGTTCTTAAGGGTATTACTCGCAACAGCTTCAAGGGAGCCCATTCCCACCTATGGTTGTTGACATCCTTCTAGTAATATGGGTTTACAACGTGAATTTTCCCACACCTTCATCGTCGCTAAGATCTTGCACAATATTTTAGGCCAGGATTTCCTGTTACAACATTGGCTCATATTTTATCAGGCGAATCAAAAGATCGATGGCATCTCCACCGAACTTAAGCTTAGGTTCTCGACACTTTCTTCCAAATGTTCAGATCAACAAATCACAGTCATGCCCGATTTATCTTTTGTCAGAAATATCGAGGACTTTCAAAAAATACAAATCTTTGTTCGATCTGAACAACTCAGAGCTTCATTTCTCTAACACGATGTACCGTATTTAAGCAACAGGAAAACCTATTGCACTTACGAAGAGGTCGTTATCCTAAACCAAACTCAAAAGTGCTCAAGAAGATTTTTCAAGAATACCAGACGCTGGACTAATCATATAAATAGAAGCTGTGCAAAGATAAGGTGTGTAAAAAATTAGCCCTTTTTTCTGCACTACATATGCAAGTAGATTACAGTTTGTATCATTGCAAACATTATGGTTTCGGAGGATGAGCTATTGTATAAATATTTTGTATTTGAACCAGTGAATTGGTGCCTATATGAATCCAATAAGAAAGATTCATGAAGTTGGAACTAGATCTGGAAATTTGGCGATCTCTCCTCCTTTGGTGAGAAATGTTGCGAGGAAGTTATTCTCTTTTTCGAAAATTTACAAAACTTACAATCAATTGCCAAAGAGGCTTAGAGAAACGCCTCTGTCTAAGATGTCGTTTAAATTTTAATGGACTAAACTAGAAAAATCTACAATCCTGCTGATCTTTTTAATTTTGATTATGATAATACTTTCTCGTGATTGAATAAAAGACAAGGATAATTGTGATTAGCAAAATACCTTCTTTAGATTTTTATTTTTACTTTCTGTATTATTAAAATTGTTTTGTTATTTAGTATAGCATGTTAGTCAAAAATACATATAATTAATTGCTATTCATGATTATCATTTTTTGCATAATGATGATGAATCTATAACTCTTTATATAAACGCTAATTGTACAAATACGATTAATTTATAAGACCGTTCTTTTTCCTATATCATAATAATTATTACAGCCAAATTTTCAGATGTTGATATATTGTACATTATAACTAGAGAGAACTACTTATCTATATGAGACTAATTGCTCATATTTATGTGATGTGATATCTTTTTTATATTGTGTATTTTCCAATACTAGTTTCTATTTGATGGAAGATGTGTGGTTTGAATCCAAATAAAGATATTCTTTTCTTTTCTATTCTATAATCAAAAGAGTTCTTGGGCGTCACTGTTTTAATTGGTATCTAAAGCTATCTAATCATACGGAGCCTTCGGAAATTATTGCAAGCTTAATTCTGTGACCAAAGCCGATGCGTACCCCATTCCCAAATATAAATATATTGTTTGAAAAACCCAATAGTAGCAGTTATTTCTTATGATCAACCACAGACAAGCCTACTGCCACATTTTGCTAGCACCAGAAGATATAGTGAATATTGTTGCCATTAATTTTTGAATAAATTTACATACATTTTTGTCTAATGTGCGCAACTCGAGCATCTGAAAGTTTTATGGACATCATCCTTCGCGATGGCTCCGACTTCTGTATGTGGCACCTTAATAACATAATGATTATTAGTCCTGATATAAACTCCCATACCGGTATCTTAGAAATTTACAATCATACTTAGCAGATTAGAATTAAACCTATTATTGCCCAGTAAATAATAATTTCCAACTGAATGGATTTCAATAAATGTAAAATCTTACCAAAATTGCAAAATATATTTACTTTTAAACACCTGTTACACCACCGAATTCATATACTCAGAGTATAAGGCATAATACTGTTTCCTCCTGATGAGTTGCCAAAAATCAAAAAAAACATATGTGCACATGGGATTAAACCTTTCGTTTCTGCTGAATTTTGGTTATATTTCTGGTCCTATTTGAAAACATTTGTTACCAGGTGTGCAACGCCTTATACAAACTTGCATACACATTAGTTCTCAGCACGAAATAGTATATAACTATTGTATATTTAATTGAATGTTTTCATGATTTCAGCGAAATGCGATAACCGATATCGATCAAGGCCAGCGTGTATGGATTTTCTGGAGTAAAAGGTGTTCAGAAGTAGTTGAAATTCTCATTTTTGGTGAAAATTAACATATCTTGAAATCCGTTGCTTTGATTACATGAACTGACACGGCTACCATAGTGTTGATACCATGGTATGACTAGGTACAGTTGTATTGGTACTCTTTACAAGCTCGGCATATATTGTATATATTGAGTTTGCTCGGAATTTACGATGCCAAAGACTATGCGAATTGGTTTACAAATTCGTATAGGAGATCGTACCGCCCAGTTGTCCCATATTGCTTGACTTAATATATATTGGATATAGGGCTTATACCGGCTCCAAATATTGTGTCGTCAGTAAGCATGAAATGAATATGCACATGAGATTATACCTTTTGTTCATTCTGAATTTCGTTTATTTATTTATGTACTGACCTTTTACAACAGATTTTATTGTCTTTTTTCTCAAATCTGATACAAAATTATATGGTTTGCGTATAGTGTTGTGGAAAAGTACTCAATCGAAATGCTTGCTACTTAGTTAGATAAATATATTGGTATTTAATCTGGAGGCTTGTCTTAAATTTGATGACGCATATGACATTGTTTGATTAATCCCAGATTTGACCCTAATAGACGTGTAGTTAAAGTTTAACTCATGAAACTTTACCTTGTATATGGATTAGCATAGACGAGACACTTAAAGTCGAATAAAAGCTTGGCATCCTTGGGGCTCTCAGTAGATAATAAGCAAAGAACCTCTTCAATCGTGTAGCTAATGCGTTGATTCAAACTCAATATGTACTCGCCCTATTCTATAATGTTAATCTGCTTAGATTTGCTATGCAGATAGCTGCCGAAGAGTAGTTCGCTATATCGATTTGAGCTAATGATTTTTTGAAAATTCACAATTACATTGACTAACACCATACTAACAATAAAAAACGCAACCACAAATGAATATCAGCCAAACTGCAACGTCTCAATTATATAGGCAGATCTACGTTTGATATGCCACACATCCTGATTTATTTTTTGTTTGCACTCACTATCATCTGGCTTTGTTTGTCTCGGTCAACGCTTGCTATTTACGCGCTGTTTTATACACAATGTTTACTTGCACAGTTTGCCTTCAGTCACGTTAACTCTTGTCAATGCACACTCGGTAAATCGTGATCGCTGTTTTCATTACACGGATTAAATCAGATATCTTCCTCTTGGTATTAACACACATCACATGGCAAGATTTGCAATGGCCATTTGCATAGTGTTTGTCACATCCTGCTTCTCCTAATCTACTGGTTGACATTAGTCCGCCCAACTATTACTAACAGTGCAGCATAATACATAATGTAAGGCTGTCAAGACATCTAGATATCCGATTTCTGCAAACTTGTAAATGATACTTCGCTTATTTCCGTAAGGTTGCAGATCATTTTAGGGTGCACGTTACAATTGGCATCTCCGCCAGGGAGGCAATGAAACAATCCCGATTTTTGGCACCATACTAACTGATTCTATTGGTACAAAATTGTTCAACTAGCTCAATTAATCTTCTGCTTTTGGAAGATAATTGAAAATTTTTCGTTTGTGTGATATTGTGAGCTCTACAACGTGAACTGTTGTGTTTATACGGCTGGAAAAAAAATGATTCGTGAAGCGCAATAAATATTGGTAATTTGCAACGTTAACTCTGAAGATCTGTCTGTCTTATTCAGGAAATTAAATATCCGAGAGGGTGTTAATATCACTCTCTTGACGACTACTTATTAATAGCCACATTGATGCCAGGTTTGCATTCGAATAGTTAATAGTATAATCACGAAAATTCTTTACTCTTCCTAGTTGCTTAATATAGGCAAACGTTCGTAAGACATTCAGTCAAGCTCGACGTATTCTCGCATTCAGGTTGGTTTTCCATTTCAATCAAAATAATATATATTACAAAATATTTTACTAAATCAGAGTATGATTACTCGCCATTTTACTAATGACGTTTATCTTTACGAAAATTTTGGGCAGAACGCTAATCCAAAATGAAATCACACTGTATACCCACACTTAGTAGAAAAATTTCCGAAGAACGAGGTCACACTTAGCAATTTCCAACTCCAAAATATTTAATCTTAATCTTATTTAAAATTTAATAAATTTTATATGCATGATTTGAAGATTTACTCGATGTCATTTATCATTAAATCTCGGCAACATATTTGCTGGCAAAGCCGTTAATGCTTTTCTGTATACATTAACAGCTTATTATGGTGTTAAGACCGGGATTATTTGTGATAAATATTCATATGTTACCTGCGATCGTTTTAGAAGGAATTTGCGTTACATAGAATGCCCTTTTCGCCAAACCATCACCTAAGACACACTGCCAAATTGCGTGAGAGTAAAAATTCATAGATAAATCGAAGCTGCTTAAGCATCCTCGTTTATTAATGAAAATTTGATCGATTCATTATCTTTAGTAACTTATGCAAATCTACAACAAAGCTCTTTGATAGCCTAGAATTACACGTGTAATAGCCCAGCTACATCGGCCTCTGTCTACGAAAACTTTATTCACACGTTGTCTTACACAGTTTGTTGCTTGTCAAGCTAAATTTTGTTGTTTCGCTTTCAGGAAACAGTGATCGCTTAATTTATTTAGAAGAATATTACGGTTGTCAGCCTTTTGCCGATGCCACAGATATCAACAACAAGATTCACCATAGCCTCAAGCATAGCATTAAGAATATTGTGTTTCTTCTAATAAACTGTTTGTGTTATATCTGTCGAAGATCCCATAATATTTTTCACACAACAGGGCTCTAAAATTACTTCAAGACATTCGCCTTTGCTCCGGACTAATTCTATTTATGTTATTTCGCTCATAGTCAGAGTCATAAACGAAATTTGCATATCTGAACGCTTTACGCAAATTTTCATAGCAATCTAGCTGAAACTTTAAATTGGAGACAACGCTGCAAACACAGTGTAATTGTTGCAGATTTGATATGCAATTTAGTATTTTAAACTTTCCAATATTATATTACCAATCATATTATACCTCTGCTTTTGCGGAATACTTAGAGGGGTTTTCAACTGTATCTAGGAAATCTTAAACCCGGTGTTGTCGATTTTTTGTGCCAAAATTAGCCTAACTGTCAATGATTATTGGCGAATCACAATTAAAATTTTACGATTATATTTCCGCACTCTGGACCGCCTATTTGAAACATTACATTTTCACTAATCACATTACACAGTCTATGACAAGTATGATATCAGTTAAAAGTATTGTCATTTTTTCAATGGATCGATATCAGTGTTCTCTTTAGATCACACAGTGCTATTAGAGATCTTCCCATAAAATTTGTGGCTGTACAAATTGTCTTCAAATTAAAACATTATATCAGTCTTTGGATTCAATATGCTATCTGGATCAGAAGACTGTTGCTGTCAATACACGAATGTAGTTCAACATCCATTTCGGTAAAATGCCAACGGAATAACTCGGAAACGGTATTTTTCGTGTCAATCTGCACAATGTTCTATTTGTTCAATCAGTGGTAGCAGAATTTGGTTAAGAGATCCGCTATAAGAGCGTGAAATTTACATATCAAGTATGATTAATATTTTTTTAAAAGCTTCCTTAATCGTTGCTTTAATATTTTTATTATGTTTCTTAGGCCAACTATTAACATGAATGCTCTTCAGCCTATGCTATGTAAGCATCTATCCATGTTTTTTCTCATCGGATGATGTCATGTTATTCTCATTAGAGTTGAATATCAAATTTAACTAAAGTTTTACAAAAATTCATAATTAAAAATCCATAGGATTTACCTCTAATTCATCGAATATTAGGACGCAATTCATTTTCTACATATCTCATTCTGACATGTTTGATATCTGCCCTTGCTTTCGCCTGGCTGTTTTCGTCTCTGTTTACGCTCGCTGACTTAACATGTTGTTTTACATAGACAATTTATTTGCACAGCTTGCCGTCAATCACGAAAATTATTTCTGCTGCGATTCAAGACAAGTGTGGAGGAAGATAAATCCTCCGCCAAAATTAAAGTAACATTAACTGATAAATTTAAACCACCTTGGCTGATTGTAACGAATTTTATTTAAAAAAGAATTTTTTCTTTTATTTTCCAGAACATTCTTTGTTTAAATACTTGACTTTGAATTGTGCGCCATTTTCAGTTTTTCGAGCGTCACTGTCCTAGACTGGTTGTATCCTCCTTTGGTCTGCTTCAATTATCACATTTTTCTTTATAAAAAAAACTGATCAACATACACAATATATATCTGCTTAAACTGTCTTGTATTTTTTATTGAAGCACGAATAGAAGGGACGTTCTGGAACAGGTAATTTAATAATTCTGTTTTTCACGTATATCTCCTTCCAGATTATTTGTTTGGGTGCTTTGAGCGAGACAGGTTTCACATTCCGAGTTGCCTAACATTAAGTGTCGATTTATTAATTAAACTTCACAGACATAGATGCTGATATTAAATTTGAGGACACTAGTAAGTTAGGACCGTGACGCTCGAAAAACTGAAAATGGTGCACAATTCAAAGTTAAATATTACAACAAAGAATGTTCTGGAAAATAAAAGAAAAAATACTTTTTAAATAAAATTCTTTACAATCAGCCATGGTGGTTTAAATTTATCAGTTAATGTTACTTTACATTTGGCGGAGGATTTATCTTCCTTTGGTCTGCAGCAATTATCACATTTTTCTTTATTAAAAACTGATCAACATACACAATATATATCTGCATAAACTGGAAAAAAATTTTTTGTAGAGGCTCCTAACCTATTCGTGTCTGTAGTCCTAAAATTTACAGTAGAATCTGATATGCTTATATTTCCATTGGCATCTGCTAAATTCAAATCTGCAATATCTTGCACTAACTTACTAGTGTCCTCAAATTTAATGTCAGCATCCATGTCTGTGAAGTTTAATTAATAAATCGACACTTAATGTTAGGCAACTCGGAATGTGAAACCTGTCTCGCGCAAAGCACCCAAACAAATAATCTGGAAGGAGATATACGTGAAAAACAGAATTATTATATTACCTGTTCCAGAACGTCCCTTCTATGCGTGCTTCAAAATAAAATACAAGACAGTTTAAGCAGTATATATTTTGTATGTTTATCAATTTTTTATTTAAAAAATGTGATAATTGAAGCAGAACAAAGGAAGATACAACCAGTCTAGGACAGTGACGCTCGAAAAACTGAAAATGGCGCACAATTCAAAGTCAAGTATTTAAACAAAGAATGTTCTGAAAAATAAAAGAAAAAATTATTTTTAAATAAAATTCGTTACAATCAGCCAAGGTGGTTTAAATTTATCAGTTAATGTTACTTTAATTTTGGCGGAGGATTTATCTTCCTCCATACAAGGCAATCGATAATTTTATTTATTTTTGATTATGTCCCATTTATATTTATTGTTAGATCTCTTAAGCATAACTGCCTTTTCACTAGGGAAGCGTAAGTGTCTGCATTTGTGCATTCATCAAATTGAAATTACAGTGATTTAATAACAAATACCAACGACTCACGATATAGACGTACGCCATGCCTGTGTGTATGTTTTCGCGTTTGTTTTGTATTGCGTAGCTTAGAAGCTTAATATTAACAATTTTAAAACATAGGGAAATTGAATTGGGTAGACTGCGAAAAATATTATGTCCTAATGTGTACCCTCTAATGTTTATTGAAACAACCATGTTGAGCGTCATAAATAAATTTAATCATGGCTGGAAGTACGTAATTTCAAATAAAACAAAAGATTTTCGTAGGGTAATGGTAATACCTGACTCCAAACTAAGAAGGAAAATAAAAATGGTTACATTGAAGTACAATTTACGTACTATTTTAAAACAGACCTTTTTCCTAGGTATAAACTGCCCAATCAAAAGGAGAAAATAAAACCGTTGGACACATAAGGAGTATATGAAATTCCATGTAACGACTGGAACTTTGTGTATATTGCTGAAACCATACGCACAACTAAACTAAGAAGAGGGGAACATAAAACCGTATTCAAGTATGGCCATATTAGTAGATCGGATCTTACACGTCATACAGTAGAAACAGGACATACAATTAATTTGGATGGTTGCAGAGGCATATCAATTTGTTGTTGTAGTAAATCGACAAGATTGATTAGTGAATCCATCGACGTTTAATCAATCAATGACATAAAAAATGAAACAGCTGTAGACAAATTGCTAGTTCCAATTTGGAATGCAGCATTAAATATTCGTAGGAAGCAAAGGTTACATGAATCAGAATCGGAAAAAACTAAAGCAAACGAATAAGAACATTGGATTGCTATTAACTTACAGAGGGCTAGGGGTGAGTAATACAATATCTCGAAATTTATTTTCGGGTTATCTTATAATTTCATCCTTGATTACTTGTTATCTTATTTATCTACTATCTTGGGTTCTGTTAGTAGTATAGCGCCTTTTAACAAACATTTATGTTTGTATGAGGAAAAAGCAAATTTTTTGCGCTATTATTATTATATTTATTTAGCAGGAACTGTTTAAATTTCTTTTATGACTCATTTTTTATTTGAACTTTCTATCCTATTGAAATACAATGTAATACAATTTTACTTACTCTTAATTATTTACTGTGAAAATTGTGCGCCCCGGTATTGAAAATATCTTGCTCCCTCCTCACCGAAATGCCACTCGTAATTACTTCATTTATAAGTGTAAAATATATCTTTCGTATGCAAATATGAATTGAAGCTTGTCGTTTTAGTTTCACTTGAATGAGTGTTACACGTGCCGCTAATTATATGTAAAAGATTATTTCGCAGACAGAAGTAAACGTCCATACAAATACACAAACTGAAATCGCATACGATTATCTAGTAAATCGTCAGATGTTGTTAAATCGCTGTAATTTGACTGGGATTAGAGTACATGTACAGTTATTGATTAATCCTTAATCCAAAACAATCGAGAACACATATGCCCATCTAGTAAGTCGTCGGTATTTGATACAAAATCACTGTTATTTCACTTCGATGAGTATGCACATGCTGATTCATATAAAACCAAATTGGACGTACATATGTCTAGTGAAAAGACAATTATGTTTTAGAGATACAACAATAAGTATAAATGGGGCAGTTTAAACTAAATTTTCCGCTTGAAATATTTATTGTCAAGTTGTTTGTGGGGTAAGTTTTTGGATAAAAAATTTCCGAAAAAGGAAGTCGAAATATCTTGAATAATCAGGTGGACAGAGGAAGCCATCACTTTGTGGCGCCCAACAAGGAAAAGGTATTTAATCTATTCCATGTCGTGCAACATGTTTCTTAATGTTTATCAGTACAGATGTCATTCGAGATCTCATACGTTCTATATTCTGCATTCTCATAAATGTTAGTACTATAATAATCAGATTTTTCTTTACTCATGTCGAAATTACATGTTATATTCCGAGAACTTAGATAATGACTGGCAGTTTCCTTTAATGGATGATCATTGTCTTTAAGCACAAACTAGAGATTCAAAGTCCAAATACGCATTTCTCCAGTAAATGTTGATTCATTTTGTCTACGTTTAATTGAATTTGAAGTAGATAATTTAATCAGCAAAGCCAAACCAAGCTACATATAGAAACCGATTAAAAAACTCGATGAACATTTGCATCTTCTAGATTTTTATTGTGAACATATGGATGTGTATTTAAATATCAAAAGCGACTCCAATTTCGAAATTCCTTTAGGAGAACTGCACTTAATAACCACGAATAAGCCTATTCCCACTTACATTTGTCATTATCACTTAGTTAGTATTGGATTATGACGTAAATTTTCACCAAATTTCATAGTCGCAAAGGTTTTGTACAACATTCTAGGCTATGTTATCCTGTTGGAATGTTAGCTTATAATTGTTCAAGCAAATCAGAAGGACATTGATCCATACACCGGACTTTAAAAAAGTTCTTTCGACACTAGCTTCAGAATTTTTTGAAATCGCTAATCCTAGAGCCATTTGCAAAGAATCCTTCAACAGAAATAAGATCGGCTCTTAGAGAAAACAAATCAATTATCGATCTACGCAAATCAGAGCTACGTGTCATCCACTCTATGTCACACATCAAATTTAGAGAAAAAAATTTTGTTTAAGAAGAGGTCGTTACGTTCAGCTAAATCTGCACAAGACTTCTGAAACAGGACACAAATAGAAAATCAAAAAGTTCTTATGAATCAAATTTGCACGTGGTATCTAATGTTAATTGATTATTCAATGCTTACAGAGATTGACGCAGGTTCAAATCTGTGATCAGCGCATATGAATACCTAATTGATTTCCTTGTCTCATTGTTGAAAATCTTATTGCTAGCAAATATTTATCGATTTTTGACTTAAGACAAGCCTAGCATTACATTTCAGTAGCAGCAAAATATATAGTGAAGATTTTAATCATCCCTCATTTTGATTTATTTGAATACATTTACATACATTTTGGTCTCAAGCACTTCAGAGGTTCTTGGACAATATTCGGTGCGAAAACACCAACTAATGAATTTTAAATTTTGATAACAGCGATCTTTATTCCGGACCTAGGCTCTACTGCTGAGCATCTTAGAAGTGTCCTAGCACACGTAGCAAATCAAATATGACTAATCGCCAGCTTCAATTACAACCGATGATTTCCTGGGGCATCTTAATAAATCAAAGGATATTCTGACTCCGCCTTCTAACGCCAATTCGATTGATAACCTTCTGTCACCGAGGAATTTGCCGACTTACAATTTTGTTTCGCCATAACAAAACATCTATATGTATAATGCAGGCAAGTTAAACTTCGTCGTGTCATCAACTCATTAGCAAATGCCACTACGATAACACAATTTGATATTGGCAGCGTTTTCAATTCACCATTGATGTTTTGAAATATGAAATTGGTACCACCACGAAACAAGGGATCAAAATATATCTGAAGCCAATTCTTTTTACTCATGTACTCTTCTACCGGTAGAAACTCCTGTGTGGGAGATGTAGCAATAGCAACCTATTCATCTAGTACGCACCAAGGGTCCTATCTAGAGCTATAATGAACTCAACAGAATGACCTCGCAGAGGTGCACGTATTATGAAAAAGCAGTCAGCATAATGATCGAAGCAGCCTCCGAGCCGCAAATGTGAAAATATTATGATAAATATTTCTTTATTTTACAAAAATGGGTGCGCTTTATACGAGCTAAATCTTATAATTAATTGATTAAAATTAAAGCATTTTTGCTAATTTAAACAACATGACAGCCGATGGATTGGTAAACTTTGTAAAAGTATTAATTTGCACAAATAAAACCTTGATTGTGGAGATAGGGATAATATGACCAGCTAGTAACATATATCGTCTTGTGTTGCTCCAATTCGTTGTCGACGGCTTCATAGTATTGAGTACAAAAAACCTCATCAGTTATACACTTGACATATTCAAATTTCTCACGAATAGCATAGAACAAAAAGTCCAACATGCCATTCTCCTTTGGTCTTAAAGAACTTATCTCAGTAACAATAATCGAGTTTAAACCAGGGACATAAACTTAGATATAACATCGCCTATTGCATCCAAGTTTGAAATTTTACGCTGTGGCTCTCAAAAGATTTCATCACCGCTCAGTGCAGTATAATATACCACTAATGTTAAAATGGTGTGTGGCAATTAATGGTGGTTATTTGGCATTATATCATTAATAAAACAGATAACAATTATGAACTAGCCGAGTATCAGCAAATTACAATAAATTTTGTGAACGCATAGCCAGATCATCAACCAATTGCTTAACTATCTTCGAAATATAATCTTCAGTAAAAATAGTGCCCAGCCATGAGGAAATTTTTATTCTAATTTTCATTTTTTTCAGAGAGTAAAGTATTTTTAAATGTCAAACTAAATCGCTGACATTTAAAAACTTGTTCCAATACAACACGCTATTTCGTTAACTGACTACAAACCTATGAGAAAGCACGTAATTTGACCTGATAATTAAACTGTAGTAGGTTTTTTAGCTAATGTAAGAGGTTCTGCGAGCTAGTTGTCTATTTAGTGCGATATTGTCCTCCTACCTAATAGATGGTAGCTGTTATTACAATACGCGTTCATGATTAATCCCTGGCCCTTTCCCGAAGGGTGACGTAAGAAGGCTTAGGCAAAAAGTCAGTGTTTTATTAAACAAAATGTTGCAAAGCAAAGATAAAATTCGTATAAAAGTAGTCACAATAAGCACAACATATAATTCCAATTTTTGCATTGTTAAAATAATCCACTGTATGCTAGGTTTTGAGAGCTAACATAATAGTCCACCGTAAGCTAGGTTTTGAGAGTTATCAATATTGTCAACACAAGTTACCATCTCGGTATAAGAGTAGTCACAATAAACACAATAAATAAATCCAGAATGTCTCAGCAGGTTAGATAGTTTTTTGTGAATGAGGAATTGCAAAAAAATATATAAATCCAGATTGTCTTGGCAGAGTAATTAATAATTATATTTAAAGGCTTTAAATACACAGAGTATATAGATTCAGAATGCCGTAGCAGAGTGTTTGATAGTCAGGTGTAAAGTAAAATATATAAATCCTGACTTTGAGCGTTAAGTCACACAAATCCACGGCATGTTGCCTGCGTATTGCGCGCGGGTTTCTATTATTATTAATTAAAACCTTATTAATTACAATTAAATTTGCAGTTCAAGAAATCTCAATTAAAAATGCTTGAAACTAATAGAGATTGCGCTAAAATCACAGTTCCGCGAAATATTGTGAAAACCGTAATTGGACTATTTGACCTTAAAGAGAACTATATTTGTCAAAGATTAAATTCTTTGGGTTGTAACGCGAAGCCGCGTTTTACAAAACAATCAACTACTACCTAAATTAATATAAGCACAACGCTTATCTCCACATCACAATATGAAGTGCCTGCTAGCCCAAGTCGAAATCATCCGGCTCTCGCAATTTCTCTACGCTCAATGTCTTCTTGCACCGTTTCTTATAGGTTGTTTCATTAGTACTGCGTTCCATCAGTCGTGCCGACTCTTGATGCTGTTTTTCCTGACAAGTCTGATCTCATAAATTCTTAATCAGACATATAACATTGTCGAAACCTTGGCGCTGCCACAGATATCATCAATAAATTTTGGAAACGCATAGCCAGATCATCGACCAATTGCCTAACTATCTTCGAAATATACGCCTCAGTACAATTAGTGCCTAGCCATGAGATAGTTTTATTATCATTTTCATTATTATCAAAAAATAAAGTATTTTTAAATGTCAAATTAAACAGCCAAACTTTTGAAATTTGTCTCAAATACAACACGCTATTTCATTGACTGACTACAAACCTATAAGAAAGCACGTAATTTGACATGACCAAATAAAAATCACGTACTACGTAAAATAATATCAGCGCAATGCTTTTCCTATACATCAGACTATTAAATGCCTGCTAACTCCTGTCGAAAGCATCTGGCTCTCTCGATTTCTCTCTACGCTCAATGTCTTCGTATAGGATATTTCACTAGCACAGATTTCCATCATTCACGCAAACTCCTGCTGTTGTGCTTCCTGACAAGCATAATCTCATAAATTCGTAATCGAACTCATAACATCGTCAACCCCTTGATGTTGTCACAGATATCATCATCAAGACTCGTCGCGGGCCTCTACGTATCATTTGCTACAGACTGCTTCTCTAAATACACCAGTTGAAGCGCATCTGCCCATTATCACTTAACAGGACTCACATAGCAGAGCTCTAGAAGGACTACTAGAATCCGCTACTACTTTAGTAAAATCAAAATTAATTGAAATTTCCGTTAAGTATTTCTAAAGACAATTTTTACCGCCAGTAGCAGCTTACCTGGATGCTTTAATTAACATTGCACAGCACAATCTCTGTCAAGTTACAAACTTTTGAGCATTTTTGTCATAGCATGTTGCCTCCCATAATTCCGATAAATTAATCATCGCTATTCAAAACACTGATTAGTCTTTTGCGATATTACAACACTCTGGTCAGAGTGTTAAGTATTACATAAATTCTCGGGTAATTTTTTTATGACTGTGGCTCTGAAAAGGCCTAATAGTAGAAATAACCGGAATAGGCCGTAAATAAATGTTGTAGCAGAGCAGAAGCGGATGTATAGAAAAATCAATAGAGCTCTGCTATATGTTTTAAGTGGTACTTTAGAGCAGATGTATGTCCAGCAATGTATTAACAGAAGGAGGGCGTAGCATATGTTAAGACCGTGGGATTATTGCTGATGATATGCGCTGCAACAATTAAAGACTGTTAAATGTAGATGAAACCGATAAAAGAATAAAACGATGACGATTGCCTAGAAGCGTAGCAACAAGCTTTGGCGTTACTAAAGGAGAGTTACGCTTGTGTAAAAACGTGTATGAAACGATGTGTGAAGGCATCAAGCGTAGAGACAGAGAGTTGAAACGAGGTGAAAATGAATTTATGTAGCAAGCAATTCGGAATGTGTTGCTTTAGAAATGCATTGCACGCACGTAATTCCGAGTAGCAGGTGATTAGTTGATGGTCAAATCACATGATGTTGTTTCGTATTAAAGTCTGTCAATTAAATTGCGTATTTTAATAGAATTATATTTTAAATGTTGTACATTTTATTTGATTCCTTTCAATAAGATCAGCTATTCGTCGCTAGCTATGTGCCTTGCAATTAGATACAGATTAGTCATCTTATCGTATTACGATCTTTCATCCAATTAGAATCGAAATATCAGCTGAACAAATAAATACAGCATTTCATTTCTATGCCACTATCATTAGAATACCGCGGTTTTCATAGTGATCATACACTCGCTCTTATACTCTAACCATAATAACACTAGTATGCTAAGATTGAGTAGGAAAAACCACCGTTCACGAAGAACATTTCGCTCTACCAGTCATCTTTCTGCAGCTCTACTGCATTAGTTATATCGTGCTCTCAAAAAACGCGCTATCCGTGCTTTACAACATCTGAAATTACTATGCAAGTATGTATTAGGTGTTGCGAATCTAGAAACAAATTAGTTCAGTTTTGACAAGAAGGATATGAAATTGGTACCACCATGAAAAAAGAGATCAAAAGATATCTGAAGCCAATTTTCTTTACTCACGTACCCTTCTAACATAATACTAACACAATAGCCATAGTTTTAGTATCCTTTACAGACTCGGTATATATATTATATAGTGTGAGTTAGCGTAGAAGTCGCATTGTCGTTGACTTTAGATGATGTTAGCTTCACTATTGCAGGTTTACACATTCGTCTAGGAGATTGTACCGTCCTATTATTCCACATTCTTCTACCAAATATATAGTGGTTAAAGGGCGTAATACCGGCTCCTACTGATGAGTCGCCAGTAAGCACGAAACGAATGTGCATGAAATTATACTTTCCGTTCATGCTGCCTTTGGTTTATCCTTCTGGTCACAACTGAACTAATTTGTTACTAGGTTAGCAACACCTAATACATACTTGCATATATATTAGTTCTCCGCAACAAACAGTATTTAACTGTAATATATTGAATTGAATGATGTCATGCTTACCGCGAAATGTGATAACTGATATCAATGAAGGCCAGAGTGTATGGTTTAACTGGAGTAACAGGTGTTCGGAAATTGTTGTAATTCTCAATTTGGGTGAACTTTAGCATAAATTTATATCCATCATATTGGTATCATGTACCGACTCGGAAACCATAGTGTTAGTATCCGGTACTCATCGATTTTAAAAGGTATCAGTTACTAACACAATAACCATAGTCTTAGTATCCTTTACAGACTCGGTATATATATTATATAGTGTGAGTTAGCGTTGAAGTCGCACTGGCGTAGACTATATGATATTAACTTCACTATTGCAGATTTACACATTCGTCTAGGTGATTGTACCGTCAAATTATCCCACATTCGTGACTAAAATATATAGTGGTTAAAGGGCGTAATACCGCCTCCTACTGATGAGTCGTCGGGAAGCACGAAACGAATGTGCATGAGATTATACTTTCCGTTCATGCTTCCTTTGGTTTATCCTTCTGGTCAAAACTGAACTAATTTGTTACTAGATTCGCAACACTTAATACATACTTGTATATATATTAGTTCTCCGCAACAAACAGTATTTAACTGTTATATATCTGGACTTACTGTCATTTTCCAAGTGAGATAAGACCGATCATTTATGGTCAACAATGTGCTAAGAATTTATACTTTTTATTCGGCATCATATCATGACAGAGGCAGTTCTCGAGAGTACATCAGACAATATAGTGAAATTTCTGTCAGCCCGTCATTTGTCATTATTACGTTTTGTTTAAAATGTATTTCTTTACAGACAGATCATAAATCAGTTGTCCAGACAGTTTCAAGCTCTTTCAAACAAAATAAATAGCACTTTCATTAAACCCAGTATTTTTTGTTTTAGAAAGTTGAACAATGTGATGTTCGACTATCATTTTAATGTGTAACGACCCAACGAGACTGCCGTGTAACGTTACTAATATTCAGAACGGATGGAGTGAGCAATAAGTTCAGTGGTCCTTAATAGGGCCTGGAAGACATTCACTGGAAAATGCCGCGAAGGTTTGTGGGCTCGAGCAAAAGTGGATGCCAAAAATCTTTCTAGATATTGATTCTTTGTGTGCTGTTCTTGGGCTAGTTATCCTTTGAGTAGATAAAAGTGAAACCCTAGTGTTCTCAAAGCAGGATGTGTTATTTGGTATTCAAAGAGCATGACTGGTCTTGTTAGATGTTTGCGGAATCACAAAGATGACTGGCATACGTAGAATTCAAATTAATGTGTTAACCATTACGAATTTCGAGAGGCTCAGCAACAATACTATTGGCGTACCTGGCGACTAGTTGATTTATAGGCTAAAAAATATAGAATTGGATAGGATAGAGAATGAGTGGTTAAAACAACAGAGGTACAACAGAAAAGGCCACAGAAATTGCAGTTAGCTAGTAGAGCAACGTGTGTTGCGTAGTTATTGCGCAGCGTTTATATCTGTCCAAAGTCGCACATGATTTGTCTACCGATTTCGCGTTTTCATTGGTACAGCGTATGTAATCTAAATTTATTTACGAAAATACCTGCGAAATAATCTGAAATGCTACAAGAGCAATCTCAAATAAAATTCAAATACGAAATTGGTTTAATTGATTAAATAATAAACTGAATTCTGATTGGCTGCCTTGCAGAAGCCAAGTCTATATAAAGCGTGGAAATAGTTTAATGGTTCAATCTTCTCCGCTCGATTGTCTAATTAAAACCAAAGCGTGTGTTCTCACGTTAAATTGCAGCTGCAAGCTGCGGACAGACGCACAGCTCTCGGCTACTGTGCGTTTCATAGCTGATAGCACTTAATACACCCAGTCGGTAGTGGGGCCACAAAAAGTACAGCCGTAACTTCAACACACGTCCCTTATATGTTGAAATGTCCTATATATAGCTACCAATTCGCATGATAAACAGCGAGCGACGGTAGAAACTGGATGTATACAAGACCCAGCATATATGCATACTTTACGTGGCATGTTTCAGGCAATCAAATTTGCGCAACATTCTTTCAATCGAACCTAGTAACAAATTAGTTCAGTTGTAACCAGAAGGATAACCCAAGTACAGCATGAACGGTAAGTATAATCTCATGTACATTCGTTTCATGCTTACTAGCGACTCATCAGTAACAGCTGGTATTACGCACCTTAAGCACTATATATTTTGGTGGGGAATGTGGGATAATAGGACGGTACATTCCTCACCCAAATATGTAGTGGTTAAGGGGCGTTGTACCGGCTCCTCCCGATGAATCGCCAGTACGCACGAAATGAATGTGCAAGATTACAACTAAAATAATTTGTTACTGGGTTCGCAACACCTAATACATACTTGCATATATATTAGTTCACCGCAACAAACAATATTTAATTCTTCCAATCGACCAAAGTACAGTGGATTATATGATATATGATATATCCTAATAGATTCTTATTTTACGAAAGCAAACTAATCAGTTTGAGGTAAGCAAATTTGCTAGCGATAACAAAGGTTATGCTGTTTAAATGACGTGCGAAGGCTTCTATAATTTCAAGAAGATACATTGCTGATCACATTTATCATATCTAAGCACAAGACAGTATTGTAACGGCTCAGAACAATTCGCCGACAAATGGCCGAAATAAAATTCAAGTTTCATTTACGCGAAACCATTTAAAACAAGCAAAATTTCCTGTTAACCAATGGAGTACGAGCTTACGCTTGCAAAACTATATAGGCAGGTTGAATTTACCATGCTTGCCATTAGCACGTTTGATATCTCCTGCTGTGCGCCACGGGTGATTGTTGTCTCATGTTACATTTGATTGTTTGACTTCTTTAATTTCTGGACTAGCATCAGTTACACTGTGTCATCTAGTCACTTGGATCTCTGCAACGCCAATCTTCTTCTTGCTGCACAAATAGTCATACGGATCGTTTATTTATTAATTGGATTTCTACGCGTGCCAGCCACCACGGAGTTGCCGCAGATCTTCAACAAGACAATTCTAAACCTTCACACAGCAACTCACCTCCATGGTTTCGACTCCATAACGAAGGAACACTGGCCAGTCAAACAGAGCCAGCCTCGATTGTTAAGAGTATCTCTAGACTCAGAAACACTACCTAACTTTCTCGACATTTTCCGGAGAACTCAATTCCGGTCCTAATAAGGGCCTTCCACAGTAACTGTCTCTCATTATCTACGTCCTTTAACTATTCTGTTACTTCGCACGGAATTTACTTGCAGCCGGGGCGTTTACAAATTAATTAAAGAGCACAGAGAATGAGAGACAGTTGCTGTGAGAGGCTCTTATTAGGGCTGGAATTGCGTTCTCCGGAAAATGCTCAGAAAATATAGTAATGTTGCAGTGTCTACAAGCATTCCTCAAAACTCGAGGCCGGCTCTGTTTTAATGGCTGATGTACAGTGTTGCAGTTTGAATGCTCAGAATTGTCTTGTTGAAGATATGCGGCAATTCCTTGGTGGCTGGCACACGTAGAAACCCGATTTATATGAATTCGATACAAAGGACTAGTTGTGAAGTAAAATGAAGATTGGCGTGACAGAGATCCAAGTGACTAGGTGACACAGAAATCAGCGTAGGCAAACAGTCAAATGTGATATGAGACAGCAATCACCCGTGGTGCACAGCAGGAGATATCAAACGTGCTAATGGCAAGCATGGTAAATTCACCGGGCTTATATAGTTTTGCAAGCGCAAGCTCACGCGCCTTTGGTTAACGGAAAATTTTGCTTGTTTTAAAAGGTTCCGCGTAAATGAAACTTGAATTTTATTTAGGCAATATATCGGCGAATTGTTCTGAGCCGTTACATTATTGTCATTTTGTTATCTATTTGATGGAACATGCGAGATTTGTAAACGCTCCAGCTTCAAGTAAATGCCGTACGACGTTACAAAGTCAGTTAGGGTCCAAGGATAGCTAAGTTAGTACTGTTGGGGCCCTTATTAGGGCCGGTAATGCGTTCTCAGGCAAATGCCGAGAAAGTAAGTTTAGCAGTATCTAGAAGTACTTCTAGACACTTGAGACCAGCTCTGGTTGACTTGGGCAAGAGAGTAGCTGAGTAATATCGTTGTAGTTCTGCAATAACTGGCTCACTGAAGGGATCAACTGTAGATGTTGCTTTGTCTCACTAGTTGTACAGCAACAAGATTGGCGTGACTGAAATTGCCAATGTGTGTTAAGCAAGCCCAAAAAGCGGCGTAGGTGACGATAGCAGACAGCACTCATAAGTAACGCATAGCAGAAGGCAAACGCGACAACTGACTTGCATGGTAATGTAACGACACAAATTAATTGCCCACATATGGCGTAAATTAAATTAAATTTTATTTACTTTGCACCAATGAGAAAAAAGCGAAACCTGCCGTTAACCAATAGTGTGCAAGTAGACTATGGCATGGCTATTTAAGCACGGCAAATTCACCATGCAGTTCAGTTGTCACATTTGCCTTCTATTTGCGTTACGTGTGCGTGTTGTCGACTGTCATTACATACGCTGGTTATTGGATTTTCTTCATCAACAATTGGCAACATCGTGTTGCTGTACAACCAGCGAGACGAGCCAATTAATACAGAACTTCAACGAAGTTTCCACATCGAGATTACAACGCAACAACAGAAGGAACCACAGCCAGAGTCAACCCAAGGCTCTAGGACATCTTCACTCTGAAGGATCTTTCACGGAATTTGCCGGAGAACGCAGGACCGTCCCTGTTAAGGCCCTCCTATCGGAACAATAACTCAATATCCATAGCACTTTAACCGAGTTTGTAACGTCGTACGGCATTTACTTGAAGCTGGGGCGTTTACAAAATTAGCGACCGCGCCAGGATATTGAGTATTGTATTGTTTTTTTGTATAAATAAAATTGACTTTCTTTTTCATTTATTTGGGATAAAAATAGATTAACATTTGCGTTTACGTCTTCTTTACTCTGGTCGTGGTCTTCTGGGAACTTTGTTGGGTACACATTTTCTGTCTAAATTCGTGGTCTTCTGGGAATTATTGTTGAATATATGTGTTGTCTCTAAATTCGTGGATTTCTGGTGAATTTTTTTTGGGTATATGCTCTCCTACGTACAAAACTGCATCGTACGTACTCGACAGGCTCAATTGCAGAAAATGTCAATTTTTGGAAGCAGTTACTGTGACGTGTTTTGTGAAAGAACTAGTTCATCTGTTTTCTGCGCTCATCCATCTGCGGGTGACCTTCAACTGTGGAAGCTGTTTGTGGGTAAGCGTTTCGTTAAAGTATATTTATACATTTCCATATTGCCAATAAATTTATGCCTTTAAGATCTCGTTAGATTGTTAGAATGCCGGGTCCAATTTTTGATATTGATGTTCCTGTTTGGGATGGAGATAGTGAACTATTCTTTATGCGCGTAGACTCCGCTTTCTCCCCGTTTCCTGATTATGACAGTCATCAAAAACTGTAGAAGGTTTTTGCTAAACTACCTTCTGAATTGCAGCGACCGATTTATCCTAAGCTTGAGGCCATTAAGAAGCTACCTAATCCCATTTTGGGCCTACAAAACGAAGTAGAATCCTTGCTTGGGCCCACAGAAACTGAGCAGATAATAAACAAATATGCGCAGTTAGATATGCCAAATCTTGGCCCCATCGAAATTTTGAGGGAATTACTGAAACGTTGGTATATAACCAAAATTTCTGACAATGAGGCTAAGGTTGCTTTTATTAACAATCTTCCACAAGCATTAAAACTATTTGCCAGACAACTTCCCAACACTCTCTCTATAGATGACTTATCTGAGATATGTGAGTTAGAATATAGGGTTTTGTTCACCCCCGCAAGATGATAGGCTCTCCTCTTTAGGGAGAAAACTGGTGAACATGGCTAGAGTTCTAGAAGGATTGACCATTACCAAATCCGAGCTAAATCAAGTGAATGCTCGACCCAAATTCGTACCTAAGCCTAATTATAACGGTAGGCGGAAATCGAGATTTCTGCAATCCTTTAATAAATATGCCCAAAAGAACTGGTGTTATAACCACCAGAAGTTTTTATATTCATGCCAAGTCTGTCTTTGTCGTTCCGAAGAATTTCCGAATGAGTGCCAATTTCCACAGTTGACGGAAAGGACAACAGACCGCAGGCACAAGGGTGCATCAGTATCGGGAAACGTCTGGCGCAGGAAGTTGGACCGTACTTTCTGCACATCAACGGCATCAACGGCGCCACAGGGAAGAAGCCAACTACAATCCGACAGCCCTGTCGACTCTTTTCGTCCACGCCGAATTTTTTTACATAAAGAACCAAACGGACAACGCGGGGGCAATCACCAGCCTACTTGTTTGCATGACCCGACCAATCAGCCCAACGAGCTTCTGCGCCTTCTTGATTTCAAAACTGGCGAAGAGTTCATCGTAGGCACAGGTGCAGCAGTCTCAGTTCTCAAGGGTGATTCAATGGCCGAGATGTCGCTAGGCATTCTTCTCGCAACAGCTACAGGCGAGCCCATACCAACTTATGGCTGCCGGTACCGCACACTCAACATAGGTCTAGGACGCGAATTTTCTCACAATTTCATCATTGCCAAGGTCTCACATAATATAATAGGCCTTGATTTCCTTTTGAAATTTCGGCTCAGTGTTGATCTAGCCAATCAAAAGATCACCGACCCCTCCACCGGACTTTAGCAAAGTTTTTGGATACTTGCCTCCGAGCGTTTGGAGTTACAGGACATTCAGCCAACGCCAGTGCATCATTCAACAGAGATATCAGCAGCTCTTCAAAAATACAAGTCGCATTTCGATCTTAACAAGTCAGAGCTACGAGTCTCCAACACGATGCATCATATCGTCACAGAAGGACAACCTATTGCACTCAAGAAGCGACCATTAGCCCCTGCTAAGCTAAAAGCTGCCCAAGAGGTATTCTTGAGGCTTTTGGAAGAGGGAATCATCAGACCATCGAAACGTTCATGGGCGTTACCATGTCACTTAGTCTCCAAAGCAAACGGATCGTACAGAGCCTGCGGAGATTACCGTAAGCTAAATTCAGTGACAAAATCTGATGCATATCCTATTCCAAACATTAACACTTTACTTGAAAAACTCAACGACATCAATTTCTTCTCAGTGACTGACCTCAGACAAGCCTACCATCACATACCGGTAGCACCAGAAGATATTGAAAAGTCTGCAGTCATCACTCCATTTGGTCTTTTCGAATATCTATACATTCCTTTTGGACTTAAGTGTGCTACACAGACATTTCAAAGATTCATGGACAACATACTTCGCGACGACTCTGCTTATTGTATGTCATATCTCGATGACATTATGGTATTCAGTCCAGATCTAGAATCTCATGCGAAACGTCTACGAAATGTCCTCTCACGCTTATCCAACCACGGACTCAAGATCAATTGTGACAAGACGCAGATTGCAACTACATCCGTGGACTTCTTAGGGCATCGTATCACGGCCCAAGGTATTCAACCGTTGCCGTCAAAGGCAAATTTAATCAAGAATATCAAGTCACCGAGGACTGTTAGCGAGTTGCAGAAAATCCTGGGATTACTAAACTATTATCGCAAGTTCCTTCTGGGCCTTTCAAAACAACTTTATCCTTTGTGCAGGCACCTGCGGAATCGAAAAGGACTTAGCAAGAATTCCATCATTGATTGGTCATCCGAAGACGAGGAATTACTTCGACTCGCCATCAACTCGTTAGCAAATGCCACAATGCTAACACATCCGGATTTCAAAAAGCCATTTCTACT
>JAQBSW010005343.1:0-58444 GCA_029291075.1 Eudiplozoon nipponicum | reverse complement strand
TTACATGCAAACACGCACACACAAACACAAACGCATCCACACAATTACCAACCAGACAAAACAAGAAACAGAAGTAAATGCGAGTCAGATTTGTTAACACTAGCATAATCAATTGTAAACCCAAAATTTATATATATGTATGATTGTAAATCGATGATTAGTATTCACGAAATAGATGGCCTTTATCCACTTGTTATTAATGTGTTTTTTCTTCCTAATTGGAAACATACTGTGCTATATTAAAATTCATGGACATTATAAAGAATATATATATATATATAATTGGTTTTGTGTTTAATACAAGATCCCAAACTTGAATTTAATAATTTTATCAATACCTGCGCAAATTATGATCGTTATATTATATAAATATTTAAGTCAACAGATCGTCTGTAGTCAGCGTTTTGTCTGTCCAGAAATGACAGATTTTTTTCCTCCGCAGTAATCTTCAAAATGACAGCATATCAAAAACTTCACGTTGAGCTATAAAATTTTGGCCCTTTATTTTACGGAGGTTATCTATTTATGGTGTCGAAAATGATTTGCGTAAAAATATCTAGCCAACTTTTGACTAAAAAAATTATTGATGTAATTTGGAAAACTGCACTAGAAAAGATACTTCTTAGTTAAGTCTAAAGTGAGAGCACATCAAAAACTTCACTGTGATCTGCAATTAATTGGCCCTGTTTGAAAGGCAGTCCACTATTTAGAGCGTCGCATATTGTTTGCGTAAGGTTTCTAGGCGTTTCCTAACTCTAACAATAATGTTAAAATTATGCTAACTGTTCTTGCATTTTCTTATTTCTGCTAAGTCCAAATGACAGCAAATCAAAAACTGCACGGTGTATTGCAAATAATTTACACCGTGCGCAAGGTGGTCCACTAATTAGAGCGTCCCAAATTGTTGAGTATAATTTTATAGGCAACTCGTTACTTCAAAACTATTGTTAAAATTTTGTTTTCTGCGCTCGCAAATTTCCTTTACAGCTGTTTTGAAAATGAGAGCATATCGAATTCTTCGCGGTGCTTTGCACATAAGTGGTCCTTTGTGAACACAGTCCTCTATTTAGAGCGTCACAAATTATTCACGTAGAACGTTCAAGTCAAATTGTACCGCAAAAATATTGTTTAAATTAAATTAACTGATATCTCGTGTTTACTATACTGCTATTATGAAAATGGAATCAATTCTAAATATTCAAAATGGCTCGTAAAAAAGTAACCACAAGTGATCAGAATTCTTTAATTGAGACTGCTGCAAAGAAATAACGTAATTTTTTCTATGCAAATCTTATCACATAATGCTATGTTAAAATTTAATTATATGGTCACACGTGTTTCTTATTCAGCTATTTTAAAAATGACATCAAATAGAAATCTGCTTGGTACTTTGCAATTAATTGACCACGATTGATCAGCATTCCTCTATCTGGACCGTCGCAAATAATTTGCGTAAAGTTCTGTGTGCAAAATATGGTACCAAAACAAACTGTTAAAATTTAATTTATTGCTCTAGCATAATTCCTCTGCAGTAATCTTGAAAATGAAAACATCAAATACTTTGCGGTTTGTTATAAAATATTGGCTCTCTGATATACGGAGGAACTCTTGCTAAGGCGTCGGAAATAAATAACGAAAACTAACTCGTAACTTTAAAAAATTATAATTCAGTTAACTGCACTTGTATATTTACATTCTAGCTAAGTATAAAATAACAGAACATTGAAAACGGGTCAGTGTACTGCAAATAAATGGCCACTTATAAAAGGCAGTCCATATATTATAGAGTCGCAAAATATTTGCATAAAGTTTCTAAGCAACACGTAATTCCAAAAATATTGATAAAAGTTTTTAACTGCTCTACTATGTTTTCTTCTCCACACAGTATTCAATGACAACAAATAACAAACCACACTGCGTTTTGCATATATGTGACCCCGTGCGAACGACAGTCTACTATTTAGAGTGTCGTAAATTATTTGCCTAAAATTTTCCACACAACACGTTGGTCCAAGAATTATTGTTAAATTTTAACGAACTGATCTCGAATGTGTAATTTTCAGCTATATTTTAAATAACAGCATATCGAAAACTTCACGATGCGCTGCATGAAATAGGCCCCGTGTCATCGACTGTCCTCTATAATAGACCGTCGCAAATAAATTCTATGTAACTCATGCCACGTAAACGTATTGTAAAAATATAACAAAATGCACGCGCAGAAATAAAGTTACATAGTTCGAATGACATTCCAAAAACTAGATCGTCCACAATAAATTGCTTAAATTTTCATATGCAACTCGTGTAATCAAAAACATTGGGAAAGTAAAGTAAACTGCAGTCGCATGCTGCCCATTCAGCTGAGTCTAAAATAAGCGAAAATAGAATATTTCACGGCGTGTTAAAATAAATGGCAAGGCGTAATCGGCACTCCGTTAAACAGACCGTCGCAAACAAGTGCCACGGGCCACGAAAAAATATTGTTAAAATTTTGCTAACTGCACTCGCATCCTTCCTTTACAACTGAGTCAAAAATAACAAGAAATCGAAAACTTCACGGTGTGTGGCAGAAAGTTAACTTCGTGCAAAAATCATTCCATTATTTAGAGCGTCGCAAATTATCTGCATAAAATTTTCTACGTAACTCGTTACTTCGCAAAATATTGTGAAAATTTAATTAACTGTTGTCGGATGTCTCTTATTCAGCTGATGTGAAAATGACAGCATGTCGAAAACTTTGTGGTGTTTTGCAAAGAATTTTTTTCGTGTGAACACAGTATTCTATTGACGTAAAAGGTCAAAGCTAAATTGTAACTCAAAAAATATTTCTTGTAATTTTAATTAAATAATTTTTAATGTTTCGTATTCAGCTAATTTAGTGATGCAGGCATATGTAAAACGTCAAGGAGCGTTGCCTGCTATTTATGCGAGTGATCGCTCTTCATATATTTCGGCCGTCGCAAATAAATTAACACAAATATTTCTATTTATCAAGTTCCATCATGATTTTTTGTGAAAATATAATTAATTTAACTAAGATGAAAATAAAATTAACAAATCAAATAATTGGGAATTGTAAACGGTAATAGTCTATTTAGAGAGTCGCAAATTATTTACCTGAAAGTTTCTAGCCAAACCGTAACGACAAAAAATATTGTTTAAATTTAATTACCTTTCTCACGTTTCCTATTCAGCTATATTGAAAATGACACCATATCGATTACTTCACGATGCATCCCAAGTAATAGACCACGTGTGATTCGCATACCTACATCAAGACCGACGCATAGAATTTAAGTTAATTGGTTATGCAACATATGACAACCAGAAATATTGCTGAAATTGATCTATCTACACTCGAATGGTTTCTTTTAAGCCAAGTCCATAATGAGAGCAAATCGAAAACTTCACGGTGTGCCACCAAAGGATATTGTTAAAATTTATCTAACTGCACTCGCATGTTTCCTTGTCAGCTGAGACAAAAATTTCATAAAATGAAAAAAAATAAACGGCTCTGTATAATAGAAATTGCACAATACAAACCGTCGGAAAAAATACATTAAATTTTCTATGCAACTCGAGCTACCTTAAAATATTGTTAGAATATTGTTAACTGCATGCGCATGTTTACTTTTCAGTTATTTTGAAAATAACACCATATTGAAAACTGCGTGGCTTCAACTATTATACAGACCGTGGGATATAAATTGCGTAAAAGTTTTTATGCCACACCTGCCATCAAAATTAATTGTAATATTTAGTAAACTGCTCTCAAATGATTTCGTTTCAGCTAAGTCTAAAATGACAGCATATCGGAAACTTCTCCGTCCGTTGCAGGTAAATTCGCCCGTGTAATCGGCTGTCCACTGTCTAGACCGTTGTAAATAATTTCCGTAAAAAATTGTATGCAACTCATGCCACCTAAATATATTTTGGAAATATAATTAACTACATACACATTTTGTTTTTTCAGTTATTTTGAAAATAGCAGCATTTCGAAAACATCACGGCGTGCGGAAAACTTTTTCCTAATTTGAATAAGATTCCACACTCTAAATGGTCGAAATTAATGTGCTTAAAACTGTCTATGCAACTCGTGCTACCAAAAGATATTGTGAAAATATGTGGACCTCTATATTTCCATTTCAGTTATTATGAAAGTGACACCATATCGAACTCTTCACGGTGCTTTGAAATTAAGCTACCTCCTGAGATTGACAGATCAGATAAAAGTTTCTAACCAACTTGTAACGCCAAAAAATTGACAAAATTTATCTAACTGTTGAGACATGTTTCCTTTTCAGCTAAGTCTATAATAACAGAAAATCAAAAACTTCACGGTTCCTTGTGAAGCTATTGCCACATTTGTGACTGAGAATGCACCAACGATTCTATCTATGGCTGGGTTGAATTTAAAAGAAAGTGCTCGCAATAGTGAACGTATATTGATGAAGCATTCGTGTTAAGTCAAATATTATGGCTTCTCAATGATAGAAAATTCTGGTAATTACAAAAATTTACATCGTAATTTCGGAAATAGGATAAATTAATTCTCGGCTGAAAGACACACTAATAATATATTCTAAGGGAATCCATATGATCGACCCAATCAATATAAGTGCAGTAAACAATAGCGATTGCACCCAAGAAGAAGCAGAAGGATATTTGGCTGTGTTTTCATTCTAATTGACGAATTTTTTCCGACCATCATCGAAATTTGCACCAATGCTGGCACACTTGGCGTTGAAAAGGCCACAGTTGATGTTCAAACTATTTAACGCCTCGTTTCCAGCGCAAAATGTTTAATAAGAAGCACCTATTCTGCGCGTGGTTGTCCAGAAATTAGTTTACCGGACACTTTCAGTCAAGTTAGAGTTGCCTGTCGACCTTATATATGAAGAATGTAAAATATGAGTACTGAATCACTTCCCAGCCAGGCCTTAGGATATGTTTGCCGAATTGTACAGACTGAAACAATTACTGGGCGAGATGCCCTTTGAAACTATGGCACGCATCAAGTGGTTGTTATACAAGCCAAATGAATCTTTCACCGGGTTGCACCTGCATGAGACCATCATGTATATCCTGCTGAACCCTATCAGATATAGCACGACATCGAGCGATCAGAGAGGCCTGGAAGAAAGCAATCAGGTTATTCAAAGTTCGATAATGTTGACCAACAAATTAGCACTTTCGGCTCCATGCATGTGTCCCGTTGCAACATCAAGCAGAAGCCACATACGCTACTAGAATTCATCGCGACTTAATCAGAATTTCCGTGAAAGACGCCGAAAGCCAATGTCTTGGAAGCAAGGTCAATATATGAAGACACGTTCTTCGACGAGTTTATCGTCTAAGGGGCGGCAAAATCATTACACTGCTCCTAAAGTAGTCAGTTTGATGGGAAATAGGGTCGTCCATCTCACCAATAAGAATAGCCAAGATCGTACCCAAAATATAAATTCTTTGGAGATCAAGACACAATCAGCGGAGCACACTGAATGTGTTCAGAATCAGATGGATTTCGAAGAAAAAGAAGTATGAGACACGCGGCCACATTTAATGATTTTTAGAATTCTTCGCTGGATGAAGGAGGTTCAAGAAGCGTTTGTCCTGGGAAAACAGAAGTTAATAGACGTGACTATTTTTACTTTCTCGATAGATAATAAGTCAATTGTTACAGACGCATAAAAAACTGGCATAGAAAATGTGTTAGAAGAGGACGGATGTCCGACTCACTCACTAAGGTGGAGCAAAACTACATCGACACAGAAAATAAATTACTGGCCGCACAATGAGTAATAAGGTAGTTTAGGTAGTATGTCATCGGTGGACATAAAGGCGTCTTTATCGACTACGGAGTATTTTAAATTACTGAATATTGTGAAGAAACTAGTATACCGATCCATTGAAGATCTCGAGGAATACGACGTATCAGATTATCCTAGAGCCGGTAACGAGAATGTGGCAGCAGTTGCACTCAACAGAATTTCCTATGTACGAGTTAAGCATCGTATCAAAGCCTCTAAAGAATAGGAAAATGATGCCACATTCCAGGAAATAGTCAATCAATTAAAAAAACGGCACAGTGATGTCCGCACCATATAGAGCGTTGAGCCTACAAAACGTTCTATTGGTGCGAAAAGGACAAACATTGCAATAGTTTGTACCGAAGAAAATAATTGATGGACATCTGGCATGTAATGTTGGGACATGCCGGTCCCAGGTGTCTCATTGACATGTTTCATTTGCGTTTGTATTGGACTGAAATGTGCAAAGAAATTCGTAGCTACTGTGAACAGTGCACTACATGCCAACTTTTTAAGCCACAAAAAAGAATATAGGACACCCCGATTGTTTTCAATGCCACCGTACACTCCAGTTTCTGCATAATGACCTGATAGATACATTGCTGGTAGATCGTGTCGGGGTAGCAGGTGTGTTTTCCATGGTCGATAAGATTACCCAATGGGTCTAGTTTATACCACTGAAAAAAATAACAACAGAGAATATTATAAAGTGCTTAAAAGAGCAAATAATCAGTCGATTTAGTGCACAAATATTTATCATTACTTATCGTGGTGTACAGTTCGAGTCGAGAAAATATAATCAATGATGAAAGAACCTTAACATAAAAAGTTCCCACGCAGCCACTTACTATTCGCAGACCAACGCGACGGCTGAGCAAGCACAAGGTACGATTAAAAAGGCATTGCGATGTAAGCGCCACTGGTGCCCGCGATTCTGGAGAGAGAAAATCCATTTTTTTGAGCGGGCCATGCGATTTACAGCTTCAGAAGCTACATGATTTTCTCTAAAAACCATGGTCTATGGACGACATATTAGACGGCCAGCTGAAACCGTAATCCAAAGATCCCATGAGCACTACAACATAGCGGATATTCAGGAGGGCTAAAACAGTTAACTGAATATGTAAGTGCCACACAGCGACAAGCTTCTGCAAAACTAATTGCACGCACTCGTCTTAGGGTCTGAGACTAATTCATGGTTGGGTGGGTCGAGCACATGGCACTGGAAGGTGACACTGATGATTAGCGTCATGTTTTAAATGTAGGACGCAACGCACAGCACATTTGTGTCTAACAAGATCGACGTACCACGACCCGTCCACTTGGTGGTTTACGTAGTGTGCCAAGGACAACTCCTGAGGGGGAAGATTTAGAAATAGAAAATTTGAGACAGAGGTCGCACCAAGAGTCCTATCTATGGCTGGCAGGATTTCAACAGAAAATCATCGCAGAACTGCACGTATTATGATGAAGCAGTTAGCACAATGTTAGAAGCTGTCTTCGAGCAGCAGAAGTAAACATAATATAATAAATATTTGTATATATGTTCTGATAAATTGGCCAGCTTTGTACGAGCAAAATCCTATATATAATTCTTTAAAAATAAAGGATTTATATTAAATTATCTAATACGGCTTCCGACGGATTGTAAAACAAAATAAGAGTATTACCGTCACAAATGAACAACTTGATTGCGGAGATAGTGATAATTAAGTCTCGTCAGTAAGACACACTAATTATAAATTCTGAGGGAATCCTCATAAACTACCTAAACAATATATGTTGGGTCAAAGCCTTGCAGGAAAGTGATCCAACTCGAACGGCAGTCAACTATTTAGAGCGTCGCAAACATTTGCGTGAATATTTCTAGCCAATTCGGAACTATAAATCATTTTGTTTAAAATTAATTAACGGCTCTTGCATGTTTCATTTTGAGCTAATTTCCAAATGACAGCAAATTAAACACTTCACAGCCTCTTACAAATAATTGACTTTATGTCAACGCCAGTCCACTATATAGAGCGTCACAAATAATTTGTATAGGTCTCTATGCAACTCGTAACTCCGAAAGAATTGCTATAATTTAATTAACTGCTTTCACTTGTTTCCACTTCAGCAATTTCATAAATGACAGACAATTAAAGCATTCCCAGTGCGTTGCAAGTAAGAGACCTTGTTCAAAAGGAAATCAACTATTTAGATCTTTGAAAAAGCGTTGTGTTAATATTTCTAGCCAACTAGTTAATCCAACATATATTGCTAAAATTAATTAAATGCTCTTTACATTTTTCTGTAGTTCCTTATCAAACCAGTCGCAAATAATTTGTGAAAAATCTTCTAGCTAACACGTAACTCCAAAAGAAACTTTTAAAATTAAATTAACAGCTCTAGCATTTGTCTTTATCAGCCAGGTAAAAAATGATTTTATATAAAAAAAATTCGCTGTTTGTTAATAACAATTGGCCCCATATCATCGGCAACTCACTATTTAGATCGTCAGAAATAATTTGCGTAATCGATTCTAGTAAACTTGAAAACTCTAAATGATAGCATATTTACTATTTAGCCAAGTCTAATATGTTAGTTAATGGAAAAATTCACCGAGTGTTCCAAATAGGTTTTCCCGTTTGAAATGCAGTCCACTATTTAGAGCGAGGCAAATTTTTTGCGTAAAGTTTCTAGGCACGTCGTAATTCCAAAAATATTGTTCAAATTAAGGTAAATGCTCTCGCGTATATTTATTTCAGTTCTAATACAAAACTTCACGGTGCATTACAAATAAGTGGTCTCCTGTGCCCGGCAGTTCAATAAATAGAGTTGCGCAAATTATTTTCATAAATATTTATATACAACTAATAATTCCTAAAATATTGCTAAAACTTTGCTAACTGTTTCTTATTCAGCAAAATCTTAAATGGTGTCAAATCAAAAAATTCACGCTTTGTTGCAAATAAACGACACTTAAATACGTTTTATTTACGGGGAACTAATTTATATGCAAGTATGTATTAGGTGTCGCGAACCTAGTAACAAATTCGTTCAGTTGTGACGAAAAGGATAAGCCAAAGACAGCATGAAGGGAAAATATAATCTCATGCACATTCGTTTCGTGCTTACTGGCTACTAATCAGTAGGAGCCGATATTACGCCTTTTAATCACCGTATATTTGGGTGCAGAATTTGGGATAATAGTGCGGTACAATCTCTCAGACAAATGTCTAAACCCACAGTAGTGAAGCTAACATCATTTATAGTCTCAAAAATGCGACTTCAACACTAACTCACACTATATAATATATATACCGAGTCAGTAAAGGATACTAACACTATGGCTATTGTGTCAGTAACCGATTCCAACATTATTGGACCGAAAAGGTACTTGGTACTAACACTATGGTTTCCGAGTCGGTACATGATACCAACCTGATGGATATCAATGTATGCTATAGTTCACCGAAATAGAGAATTACAACTGTTTCTGAACACGTGTTACTACAGTAAATCCATACGCTCTGGCCTTGGTCGATATCAATTATCACATATCGCGGTAAGCATGACATCATTCAATTCAATATATTACAGTTAAGTACTGTTTGTTGCGAAGAACTAATATATATGCAAGTATGTATTAGGTGTTGTGAACCTAGTCACAAATTAGTTCAGTTGTGATCAGAAGGATAAACCAAAGACATCATGAACGGAAAGTATAATCTCATGCACATTCGTTTCGTGCTTACTGGCGACTCATCAGTGGCAGTCGGTATTACGCCCTTTGACCACTATATATTTGGGTGAAGAATGTGGGATTATAGGACGGTACAAACTACATTGTTAAAATTAATTATCAACCTTACCATGCTTTCACATCATTCATTTTGAAATTGTATGCATATTTGAATCTTTCAGATGCGCTGCAATAACATGACCCATTTGAAAAGGCTTTCTAATATATAAACCATCGGAAATAATTTGCGTAAAATAGGCTGTGAAAAGAGTGCAGCAAAAATATACTGTTATAATTTATTACTCAGCTCTAGCAGTTTTCCCCTAATATTATTTTTTAAATGTATTCATTTCCAAATCTTCAATGTGCGTTGCACTAGCGTGACCTTGAAAGAAAGGCAATCACTATATAGACCATTGCAAAAATTTTGGTTAAACTTGATGTACTAATCGTGCTACCAAGATATATTGCTATAATCACTCTCGCATATTTCCTCCGTAACGGCTCAGAACAATTTACCGACTTATTGCCTAAATGAAATTCACATTTCACTTACGCAGTTCCAATTAAAAAAAGCCAAAATTGCCGTTAACTTATGGCATGCTTGCTTGCGTTTGCAAAAGTATATAAGCACGGTGCATTTACCATGTATCCTTTTCACACACGTTTCACATTTCCTACTGTGTATTATACGTGATTGCTGTCTCGCTACACACTCGACTGTTTTATATACTGTATTATATATACTTCTGGATTGCGTTAGTTACGCTGTTTCACCTAGTCATTTGGTGCACAACTAGTCATGAGGATCCATTATCTATTAATCGGATTTCTACCACCACACTGTTGCGGCAGATATTACACAAGAAAATTCTGAGCCTTCACACAGAAACTCACCTCTGACTCCACAACGAAGAAATATAAGCTGATAAACAATAGCCGGCCTTAAGTGTCCAGATGTACTTCTAGACACTGCAACACTTCCTAACTTTCTTGACATTTGCCGGTGAACGCAGTTCCGAACCTGATAAGGACCACCCACAGTAGCAGTCTCTCATTATCTACAGCCTTTAAATACTTTGTAACGTCGCAAGGCATTTTCTTGCAGCCGGGATGTTTACAACTCTTTAACTATTTAAAATGTCTGCATATCCAAATCACCACGGTCCGTTGCGTTTATCTTATCGCGTCTGCTTTGCAGTACACTCTCTATACCACTGAAAATAATTTTCGGAAAAAATTCTAAGAAATTCTTGACAGAAAAATATATAATTAGAATGTAATAAACCGCAAACTCATGTGTCTTTTCAGGCAAGCCTCAAAGGACCGCATATTGAACATTTTTCGGTTCTTTGCAAGTAAATGACCCCAGGCCAGCAACGGTCAACACGATTCGTGCAACGAAAGTATATCGTTGGATTATTACAAATTGCTGGCAAATGTTCCTTCTTCAGCTATTTTGAAAATAATAGATAATCAAAGGCTTCACTTTGCCCTGCATGCCAGTAACCCTCTACGAATTGCCGTAGATTATTTAAAGCGTGTAATAAATTTAGCCTAAATTTTTTAATGCAACTCGTGCCACGAAAATAATTTGCTAAAATTTATTAAAATACTATTTCATATTTCCTATTGAACTACGACTAAAATTCCAGCATATGAAAAAATTCTCGGTGCGTTGCAAATAAACTAACCCGTGTGATCGACAGTCCCATTCATAGATTGTCGTAAATAAGTTGCGCATATTTGCAGTTCTCCAATAACTAGATCGTCGAGAAAAAGTTTCTTAAATGTCTCTATGGAAATCATGCCACAAAAATGATTTGATTTTAATAAATCAATCTTGCATGTTCCCTCTTCAGCTATTTTGAAAATGACAGAAAATCAATAGCTGCATAGTGCGTTGTAAGTAAGTGACCGCCACCGAACCACCCCCCTCCCACCGCGAATCGCATTCCACTAATTAGAGCGTCGAAGTTATTTGCTTAAATGTGTCTTTGCAACTCGAGCCACCAAAATATTTTATTTGAATTACATTACCTGTTTTCGCAGCAAAATTCTGGAAACGATGCCATTTTAAAATATCTGAAGAAGAAACATGCGAGAGCAGATTGTTGCATTTTAACGATATAATTCGGAGGCACTTGTTGTGTACAAACATTTAAATTTAAAAAACGGCTCTCGCATTTTTCCTGTTCATCTATTTCTAAAATTAAATCAAATTATAAACTTTACTGTAAGCTGCAAGTAAAAGACATTATGTGATCGAATTTTCACTATATAGACCATTACAAAATATTTCCACAGAAGTTACTAGATAAATGATGTCATAAAAAATATTGTTAAATTACAAAAATCTACATTCCCAAGTTTCCCATTTAGCCATTTCTTTTATCTAAGCGTATCGAAATCTTCACGTAACTTGGCAATCATTTGAACCCTTGCGTAAGGCAGTCCACAATCCATTTCTTTATATCCAGTTTGCGAGCTTGAAGTAAAAACCAATCCCATTGTATTTAACCAGTCTCGCGCATTGGCGCGTTTCAAACTTCCATGATCATCATCAGAGTACAACGGCTAACTGACTAGCGAGAATCAAACCGCATTGAATATATATGGAAAGCAAACTTAGATATGCGTCTCTCATTTGTAGTAATCTTGCATAAATTGTACCTGACTGTAAATGTCGACTGCACAATTTCTATGTAGTCATGAACATTAAATGTTTGTAGCTTTCGCAACACATACATATACGTAGTCAATACAAATAAACAACAATTGATTGTGTGGGTGGTGGAAACAATTATTTAAATCAAGTGTGCGAGCTTGAAGTAAACACTTATCTTATTTTTTATTAATCAATCACCGAACAAAAAATAGCAAAATTATCGCTAGTCGCATGCACTGAAGCGTTTCGACCTTCCATGATCATCATCAGAGTAGGACAGCAAACTGACTAGCGAGGATCAATCCGCATTGTATAGATTTCGAAAGCAGTCGATTATTGTTTAATTGTATTTCCTATATATATATATATATATATATATATATATATATATATATATATATATATATATATATTATTAGCAAAACCTGCAAACAATTAAAGTTTGTGACTGCGTAGAAATTTTGCTGCCGATAATTGCAGTGAAAAAAAAGGCATGCGAGGCTATTATAGGTTAGAGCGACATATCTTAGTTAACTTCACAGGTGTGATCCTCGCTATTCAGTTTTCCAACGTACACTGATGACGATCATGGAAGCTTGAAACGCGTCAGTGCGTGCAACTGAGTGTAGTTTTGCGATTTTTTCGACGACTAGTTAAATGCAATGGGATTGGTGTTTACTTCAAGCACTAAATCTTGATTTAATGAATTATAACCACCACCCGTTCAATCAATTATTGTTCAATGTAATTATCTATATATACATATTTGTATACATATCTAAGCTTGCTTTCCATATATATGCAAAGATTTTTGATCTTCGTTAGTCATTTTGTCGTTGTACTCATGAAGATCATACTTGCGACTGACGGTAGTTTTGCTATATAGTTCAATGTCTCGTTAAATAAAATGGGATTGGCTTTTGCTTCAAGTTCGCAAACTGGATTTAAACAGTTGTTACCACCCGTACAATCAATTATTGTTTAATCTTAGTCCACTATCCAAACAGTCTAAAATAGTTTGTGCAAGGGTTTCTTTGTAACTCGTGCTCCAAAAATATATTGTTAATATATATTCTAGTGCTCTTGCATGTTTCCTGAACAACTTTTGAGCCAATTTAAACATGTCAAAAAATTCACCAAGCAAATGAATTAAGTAACCCCTTGCGAACATCTGTCCACAATCCATACCATCCGAACTAAATTGCGTAAGATTTTCTATTCAACTCATGCCGTCAAAATATTCTATTAGAATTCAAGAAATTTCTTTCGCATGTTTCCTCTTCAACTATTTCGAAAATGACAACATACCAGAGATTTTACAGTGAGATGCAATAATATAACCCCGCATGTACAGAAGGTAAATATCTAGACTTTCGTAAATATTTTTTCACAAACATTTTTAGGATACTCATAACTCCAAAAAGGAGTTCAAAATTAATTCACTGCTCCCTCATACTTCCTCTTCTGCTGTTTTGAAAATGAGAGAAAATCAATAGCTTCACGGTGTGTTTCAAGCAATTGACGTCCTGCAAATTGCAGTCAATTATTTAAAGCGTCAAAAATAAATTTTCCAAATGTTTTTATGCAAATCGTGTCTCCAAGTTATTATATTATAATGTATTATACTGCTTTTCTATCTTTCCTCTTCAGCGAAATCTAAACATACATAATATGGAAAACTTCTCTGTGCGTGGCAAGTTAATTTCCCCTTGAGAAAGGCAGTCAACTACACAGTCCATCGAAAACTGTTAACGTAAATCTTCCCATGCAACTCTTCCCATGATAAACTTTTGTTAGAATTTAATAAACTGCTCCCTCATGTTTCCTCTTTATCCATTTTAAAATGTAAGCGTAATGAAAACTTCACTGAGCGTTGAACGCAATTGACCCCTTGGAAATGGCAGTCTACTATCCAGATCGTCGCAAATTATTTGCGTACAATTTGTTATGCTACTCGTGCCTCCCAAATATAATCTTATAAATTACTAAACTGTTACAGCCTGTTTTCTCTTCAGCTATTTTGAAAATGAAAGCTTCTCGAACACTTCAGTGTGCATTGCAAGAAAATGACCCAGTATGAATGGAAATCCGAGATCTAGATCACTGCAAATAATTTACGTAAAAGTTCTGGTGCAAAACTTGTCACCAAAATATATTGTTAAAAATTAATTAACTGATCTCGCACGTGTTCTCTTTAATGATAGGATATTGAAATTTTCACGTTAAGTTGAAAGTAATTGACTCAGTGGGAGCGGCAGTCGACTATCTAGACTGTCACAAATAATTACCATAAAAGATACAATGCATCTCGTAACACCAACAAATATTGTCTAACTTTAAAAAAAACTGCTCTCTTAAATTCCCTTTTCAACTATTTTGCAAATGTCGGTACATCGAAAACTCCACGCTACGTTGCAAGTTATTGACCCCATGTGAGCGGCTGTCCACTATCTAGACCGTGCAACAACTTTGCGTAAAATCACTAGCTAACTCGTAACTTCAATAAATATTGTCGGAATTTTATTACCTGCACTAAAATGTTTCCTCTTTAGCTATTTTGTAAATGACAGCAAATGAAATACTTCACTGTGCTTCGTAAATAAATGACTACGGGCTTAAAACAGTCCTCTACATATACCGTAGCAAATAATTTGCGTAAAGTTATCTATGCATCTATAGCCACCAAATAAATTTTCAAAAATCAATTAACTTCTCTCTTATGTTTTCAATTCTGCTATTTTGAAAACGACAACAAATCAAAAACTTCACGATGCGTTGCAATTTAATGACCCTTTGCCAGCGACATTTTACTATCGCGACCGTCACATTTAATTTGAGCAAGACTTTCTATGCATTTCTATCCACCAAAATGTATTTATAAATATTAATTAAGTGCTCTCTCGTGTTTCTTCTTCAGCTATTTTAAAAATGACAGCATATCGAAAACTGAACGATGTTTGCAAGTAACTGACTCCGTTCGTATAGCTGTCCGCTTTCTAGAGACGCCAACATATTTTTCGTAAATCTTCAAATGCAACTCGTAGCTAAATTTGAATTAGCAAATTTGTGTCACACTTAAAACATTAGACCATAGGTAACCTAATAATTTGTAAATTTAAATACAAGATAGCTATTAAAAAATTGTTTGAAGTCGATTGCGATAACTGTAGACAACCTTATTTAAAAATCAGGTGATTATACAATTTTTATTAATACTATTTGTCATTTGTTCTATTAGTTGCACAGTTTATTTTCTGACCAATAACTTTTCAATAAAAATTTTAAAATTATTGAATTTCTTTTATTTATAAATTTTCATCTCAGATTTTATTCTGAATAAAATATTAAATTACATAAGATTTATCCCAATGAAGCGCAACCAACGATGTTTGAACAAAAATTAGCTTAAGATTTTTAATTTTCTATAAAATACTCATCCAATCTTCAATTTTTAGTAAAATTTGTTTAGTTTGACCAAAACATTAATTATTTGAAAACAGAGAATATTAATCTTATTGTAAATGTGCACACAAACAGTAGCTATCATTCATTGAACGACGAAATTGCATACACGGTATTAAATTAAAAATATTTTTATTTAATAAAATATTTCGCAACCAAACAAATATATTTTTCAGCTAAGTCTAAATCGGTTTGGCCCCGCGTGAACGGCCGTCCCTCTACTAGAACGTCGAAAAATCTTTTTGTTAAAGTTTATCTGCAAATAGTGTCTCTTTAGCATATTGTCAAAATTTAATTAATTCCTTTCTTATATTTCTTTTATAGCTACGTCTAAAATGACAACGAATGTAAGTCTTGAAATTTCGCTAAAACAATTGGCCCTATTTTAACTATAGTCTATTAAATGGAGCGCCGAGAATAATTTGAACAATAATTTATATGCAACAAGTGCTTCCTTAAAGTCTTCTTTTAATTTTTTTTAATCACACTCTTATATTCCTTTTAAAGCACAGACATATATTACAAAATATCGAAGTCTCCATACTTTCCTAAGACAAATGTCGATTATCTGGTTCGTCGAAAATAATTCGAATAATAGATTCTATTGAACCTATATCTTCGTAAAATATTGGTCAAATTTAATGGATTCCTAACCCAAATTTCTTTTAAGGCAACGTGCACATTGAAAGCACAATGACTTCTTCACGTTTTCCCAAGACAAATGGTCTTGTATTAACAGCAGTCGATTACCAAGAACGTCGTAAATAGTTTGTGCAATAGTTTGTATGCAAAACAAGTCTCCGTAAAAAATGTCAACATTAAGTTATAACCTCTATTATATTTACTTAACAGCTACTTGGAAAAAGCCAGCACATTGAAGATTTCTCGGTTTTCCAAATAAAGTGACCATGTTTGAACGGCAGTCCATTAATTGGAACGTCAAAAATATTTCGTTTACTAGTTTTCAAGCAACACGTGTCTACTTAAAATAACGTTAAAATTTTGTTTTTTTCTATCTAATACGACCGATATAGCAAAGTGTAAAGTGGCAGCACCTTTTAGTCTCCATGGCTTCCCAAGAAGAATTGCCCTATATGAACAGCAGTAGATAATTTAGAGCGTGAAAATATTTTTCGTTCTAGTTTCCATGCAAAACGTATCTCCGTTAAGTATTTTTAAATCTAATGCGAAAGTACATCGAATAATTGTCGCTTTTCCAAAATGAATAGGCTTTTTTGAACGGAAGTCCATTAATTGGAGCGTCGAAAATAATTTGCGTAATAATTTCACTGCAGTAATTGTCTGCATAAAATATTGTCAAAAAGTAGTTAATTCCTCTCATATCATTCCTACATCTGAAGTAAAATCACATTGAATTTCTCCTGGTTTTCCAAAACAAATATGCTGATTTGAACGGTAATCCATTATTTGGAGCGTCGAAGATAATGTGCGTAATAATTTCAATGCAGTAATTGTCTGCATTAAATATTGCCAAAATGTAGGTAATTAGCCTTATGAAATTCCTACATCTAAAGAACAAGCACTTTGAACTCTTTTCGGTTTTCCAAGGCGTTTTTCATTTTTTGAACGTCAATCGATTTATTAGAGTACGAAAACGGTTCGCGAAATAATTACTATTCAACAGATGCCACCTTAAAGTTATGTCAAAATTTCTTCAATTCCACTCCATAACTTTTTTTATAGCAAATGCTTAAATGAAAACAGCTTCGATGTCTTGTCTGTTTGCCACAAGAATTAGCTCTTTTTGAACAGATGTCTATTAATAAGTGTAAGAACAAATGGCCAAATATCTTCTAATAAACAAGTCCCTCATTCAACTTTTTTTCAAATTAAGATAATTTCTCTTTTATGTTGCTTTCATAGCGAAGTGTAAAATGTCAACATTTTGATGATATCACTGTTTCCATGATTACAAGGACTGATTTGAACAGCTGTCCACTATCTAGAGCGCCACAAATAATTTACACAAAAGTTTCTTTACAAATCTTGCCCTTTTAACGAATTTTAAAAATTTTGCTAATTCCTCTCTTGTATTTTATTTATGGCTACGTGTAAAATGACAGCTTATAGAAGACTTCCCGGGAAAATGGCCCTATTTTAACGGCAGTCCATTAATTGGAGCATCGCAAATAATTTCCCTAAGCGTTTCTATGCGTCGTGCCACCTAATAATATTGTTAAAATTTAGATAATACCTCTGTTTTTCTTAGCTACATCTTAATTGACAAAATATCAAAAACAAATTGCGCTATTTAATTGGCTGTGCATTATTGAAGCGTCGAAATTAATTTGTGTAAAATTTCCTACGGAACTCTTTACTTCAATAAATATTGTTAAAATTTAGATAACCCCTCTCTCGTAAATTCTTCATAGCTAAATTTAAACTGAAAGCATATCGAAATATTGATGTTTTAACAAAAATATTGTGCTATTTGAAAGACAGTTCATTATTTAGATTGTCGAAAATACTTTGCGTAAAGGTGTCTTTGCAACACGCGCCTCTTTATTATATTCTTATAATTAAGTTACTTCACGATTTATATTTCTCTCATGAGGCCTTATCAAAATGTTAAATGTTTGTTAATTACTTTCGCATATTTTCATCTTGACGATTTAGGTTTATTGCAAACTCGTGGTCTGTTTCGTTCCACATTCCATTAATTAAAGCGTGGAAATAATTTACGAAAATGGTTTTTGTTAACCATGATTCCTTTTAAAATATTTTTCCTTTTAAATTCAATTAACTGCACTGTTGTTTTTCTTCTAAATTTTAACAATGATGATTATTTGTTGGTATTAATTTTGAAAGATTATTGTGTGAATGCTTTTAAATGCTTCATGGCCAATTTATTTGCGAATGGTCTAATCGTCCATGCCACCTGTAATATTTATAACCGCCTTAAATAAAGCCCACAAATAAGTGGAAAAAACTCCATTTCACTCTCGGCAAAGATTATTTATTTTAGAAATATTTTGTCAACATAGCAATATTTTGAAACCAGATAATACATGCACATATCTGTTTCATTATTAAGGTGAATGTATACAATCCCGTGCATAACTTCATGTTGTTTCATTAGCCTAAACAAAATATTGGTTGTAAACAAACCTTGTTGTATTGAAAAACTTTTTACAGTTTTTCCACACTGATTTAATAATAGTTTAACAAAATTTATTGCAAACAAATAAGAAAAGCAAGCAAAAAATGGAACTTAAGTACTAAATGCATAAAAGTTCAAGCTAAAATATGCTTGCAATTTTTATATCTACATCGATTATTGAAACAATACCGAAACAAATTTGCAAATCTCTAATCACAAATCGATCAATATATAACATAAATAAATTATAAAGAAAAATATGTTGAATAATTTCATTTTATATATAGTAGACTGTCTAAACAAAGTGAGAGTATGATTAAATAAAATTTATACAGCAAATGGAAAAACCAAGCGTTTTATATCAATAAAATATTTTTTGTTCATTTAAAAGTATTAGGAAGTGTGGAAATGACATTTTTTACAAAAAGAACCAGGGATTTCTAGTTTACATCCGATGAAAACTTACAGTTTATCTCTTTCATACAATATTTTTGTTAAGTACAATTTAAAGATTAAATAAGATAGTCGGATTTCAGCGTATATATATATATATATATATATATATATATAACGTTAGTGTTGATAAATGAACATTTAGAATACAAACAACCAAGTCAATATGTAGTTCCATGATAACAAATTTCAAATATAAATGTCTCCAACCTTTTAATAGTTCATTTTAATGTGCATATTGAACAAACGAAAAGTTACATTATATCTTTTTCAGAAGTTAAGACAATGAGACATTGGAAATAAAAACATAATTCAAACCAAGTGGTTTTTTGCTGTTACAAAATCAAAATAACTAGAGTTGAACGGCCTTTACTGTAAAAATAACAATTCTTAACTAAGATAACCATAATAGATACTTACAGTTAAATAAAAGTGATCTAATCTTTTTTTAAATGAGTACATAAATTATATAGATGAATTATGAAACAATAGTGTATTCCAGTAACATAAGCCAAGACAAGCTCAGGCATATTGCGTTCTAATTCCCATATTCGGAAGCAGAAAATATAACGCAGATTAGAATTATCCATCAAGAGCTAAAACCTTGATAAGTATCCTGTAGAAAATAATTGAGAGCTAAGTGAAAGCATATCGTTTAAATGGTACGTGACGAAAGCTTCAAAGGCTTAATGTTCGTGACTGCAAAGAAATGTTGCCTCCGAAATTTCCATTCAAGTGCAATGAATGCGAGACTACTAGATGTGAGAGACATATCTAATTTTTCTTTCTCTATATAAATGCATTGTGGCTTGATCCTCGCTAGTCAGTTGGAGGTCCTAATCTGATGATTATCATGGAGTTTCGAAACGCATCATTACGTAAGACCGATTGTAGTTGTGCTATGTTATTATACTGGTTAAATAAAATGGTATTGGTGTTTATTTCAAGCTGGCAAACTTTATTTAAAGATTTTTCCCCATCCACACAATCAATGATTTTTTGAAAATTTTCTAAAGGTTTATATTAATTAAAATAACATAAGCATTTCCGAGTTTCTCATTCAAATTTTTAATTAAATTTAACTTCAAATGGTCACAAATTATAAAATTTAATTAATCTGCTAACGTGCCTCATGGCCAACAAAAGTAATGGTGTTTACTACAAATTCATTAGTGACAACTCTTCGCTTTATAACATCCAATTCTATCCGAGACTTCTCCTGGACAGGTGCTTTAGGGATGTATAAATAAATATGTGGTTAATATTATTCGCTAAATGATGGTACATAATGAATTCTTTGAACTGTGGATCAATCTGGCGACGTTAATATTTTCGAAGAGGAAACATTTTATCTCTAATCATTAAATTGAAAATACTTTTCGATGCTAAATTTTAATGAATTCTTATTCGTGCATATTAAAGAATTACTTATGAACATAAAGATTGTTTTCGCAAGAATTTGCCAATGCATTCTATTTTTAAGCGTATAAAACTTTAGCACTTTGCAATTTCTTTCGACGAGTTATTGATTCTTAAATCAAGAAATATACTCACAAAATTATAAAAAGCAGACGTATTCCGGACAGAAAACCAACAAAATACCATAGCACATTTCCAATTTTAAAAACGGCTGCATAATTTGTCGAAAAATGTTAGGCAAATGTTTTTAGAGATGCTCAAATAACTTTATAAATTAAAGCTAACGTTGTCTATAAATTAAACATTAATTGATTGCACGGGTGGTAGTAACAATTATTTAAATCAAGTTTGCGAGCTTGAAGTAAACATTAATCAATTGTATTTAACCAGTCGTCGAAGAACATATGAAACCTACCGCCTGTCGCACGCACTGGCGCGTGTTCAACCTTCCTTGATCATCATTTAGGTACGACAGCTTGACAGCTAGTTTTCATATATATATATATATATATATATATATATATATATATATATATATATATACTATATATATATATATATATATATATATATATATATATATATATACTTGATACGACTGGTAGTTTTGCTGTTGTTCGACGACTGGATTTAAATACAATGGGATTGCTGTTTACTTCAAGCTCGCAAACTTGATTTAAAGAAAAGTCTATAAATGACAGAAATTTATCGATAAATTCGTACAGACAATATGCTAAATCTTTATTACCTTATCTATTACTAATAGGACGTTTCTTTCACAGACAGCCCATGCTAAGTATAAATACAGAGAACTAGCATTGCTTTCGTGAGCATAAGTAATAGCTAAAATACATCTTAATTCAAGGAATTTTTAGTTAAGTTATCTTTATTAGTATTTCTATTCTATTATATGTTTTCTATTGCCAAAAACAAATGTATTTACATGAAGCACTCCGTTAATCGAGAAAATTTTCCTAAATAGTATTATTATTAGTGTGATATGGTGACGCCTCATTCCCACATAACTATGGTCCATGTAATTTTAGGTTTTTAAGTTAATACATAGTCACACGTTAATAGTAGTGACTAATTTATAAGGAATTTCAATTTTAATAATATAGAATTATACACTGTATGTAAGATGTGGAAAACCAGTCCACTGCTCTTATTTATACCACGTAAATTATTTTTATATTTGTGTATGGTAGTATTTTTAATATTGTCTATTTAAATATGGGTGACGCAGCATTGTAACAAAAGAAAAAGTACATTCTATAGAATATTTAAAAGCATCGACAGCACAATTACTATAGTTGAGAACTTACCCAAACTTAAATTTATCTAATATTTTGTTAATAATAATAATCAAATTCAATTTGTTTTCAATTAAATTTTTTGGATCAACGATAAATGTAATTTTAAACGTATAAGAATTCTGTAGTTTAACAAATAAATTTGGCTGTAGTTTGCAAGTAATTATCCTTAATCGGAAAGAAAAAATTATCTCAATTCTCGATAATAATGTGAAAATATTTTTCGATTTGACTTGTAATTTGAGTTTAATCCTAACAAAGGAAATCTCGACAACACATTGCGTTGCACATTTTTTGCATTAATCAAATGCTTTTAGACGAATACGGTCGATGAAAAATACGGGATTGCATCAAGCTCATATAAAATTAATAATAATACTTATGAGTGTTCATTTTTTTATTTAATGCATAAATATTTATTAGTGAGTGACCATTATAGCGCATTGGCGTGGGATTGATCAGATAACTTTCACGTATGAATGAAAAATGTTTTAAATGCGGAACTGCCCAAATAAAAGAGAAAACCCGTTATGTATGAAAATTGATTACCCAAAAACGGCGGATGGCATAGTCGACCAGTCTAAAAGAACAGCCCACGCACATATTTGAATTAATTTTTAAATTATCCAAACTGTGAAGGTGGCATAAGTCATTTTAGGCCTGCTGCAACATTACATTATTTTGAAATTATGTATTGCTGTAAATAGGACAAAATCAGTGATTCTTAATAAATAAAACTTCGATTTTTTAAATTATTTCATTTTATGCGTTATCATAACATCTTTTTTAATTGGTACTTATTTATTGCTATAATTCTTTAAATATACATTACTTAATTAGAAGCGTGATTTAGGTAGAATCTTAGATTTCATTATGCGAGACAATGTTAATTTTAAGATAATGAGTGCAATGGACATACACACAGATGTGACTGAATCCGGTTATAGCCTGGCTAACAAGTGTGTCACAGATATATCATTTTGTTAATAATTATGGTTTTAAACAAACCGTTAATTGGAGAAAACAGGAATGACTAATTGAATACAGAAGTCTTAATAAAATAAGTAAATTGATCTCAATCTTAGCGACTTAATAAAAGAGATGCATGATAAATTGTAAGAGATAGTGCAAGAGAAATATAAATCATTATATAGTAAAAATCACTCATAATCTATGTCATAATGATATTTACATTTACAAATCTATTAGATATATCAAATATTAAATTATTTCTCTACAAGTTAGATACCCAATAAAGCGTAAAAATACTAAGAAAATAACTGTGAAAAAGGCGTTTCAATTGCTCAGATCATGCAGAGCTATATAAACGCCAAAAGTGACTAATGTTTCACTGCCATATAATCACATAAGTGGTTCGTGGTTATATGTGGACTGTAAAAGAACACCTGGTCGCCCTGTCCAAGTGGGGATGATTTGTATTTGGAGTTTTCCTTCTCTTAGATAATCAGCCAACCAAGGCTGATGAGCACTATCTGCCTATATGGCAGTGGCATAAGTTTCCTTCAGCAGCCGAAACGTGCCCTTCTCGTCTGGCACGCTTACTTTCATTCCGTCAAACACATTTAACAATAAAAGGTTACTGCGCAGTTAGACAAAACTCGTTTCTTCAGATGACACAAGATGATGGCTGTGTCACTTTTAAAAAAAGGTAAAATAGGTTAATATTTGTTTAAAATCTCGACTATGTAAATATAAATTTGTGGAGCATTTAAAAGTTCGTCTCCGTAGATCTTTGAGTGCTACGGACTTATTAAATAAATTGCAAAGCCAATGCTCGTACGCAACGAAATATTAAAACTGATTAAACTAAACGATATTATTAAAACCATTGTCGTTATATTTTAACAATTATTGTACATTTTAACGACTTTACGTAAAATTTAACATCAGCGAAATAAGGATGCCCACTTGCAGACGATTGGTTGGAAGTTAATTGCGCTTTTAATCAATACCCAGAATACACAGGTTTGAAAAACATTTCAGAGACGTAAATAGGTATAAAAATTACTCCTAAAGAGCCTACATAAGGTTTGAGCTTTCAAATTCGTATAGTAACCTACAATCAAATTGTTAGCATATGTCACATTAGAAAAAAGTTGAGGCCAAATTATAAACAGCGTACATTCAAAATGTTCTCACGTATTATTTTATAGCGTAATCGCTCGAGAATTTAAATTTAAAAAAAACAATAACATCTCGTTGTTTGTCAAATATTGAAATATATTTAGGGATAAAACCAGATTTCACAGATTACTTGTCCAATTTCTGAAAATTAAATAGACGAGGCGTGTATAAAATAATATTTCACGACACGTTAAAAAAATCTTTATTGGCTGTACTAAGAATATTTTAGGAAACAAATAATCTATCATTTAAACATCTTCGATGATTTACCAATCAACGAGGACTAGATCGTACCTCATTTTCAGTGGTTAGTATGTATGATGTTGAAGCCTTCGTAGAAAAGGTATGAATCAGCCCACGCCACTACGAATGCGATCTCGATGGTACTTCCAAATGGGGATCAATCGGATCTTTGCCCAATTTATAGTGCAAATCTACTAACCACGAAAGAGAAACGTGAATAATATGTAATGATGTAAACAAGTATATTTTATTGACAGGGAATATTTTATTTGTCTATTATTTGATCGCATGTATACGGAGAACTCTTCAGGCTGCGTATTTATATAATTAATTTTTAACACAGAATTGGCCTTATATCAATTTGAACGTGGAAGCAAAAATGATTTTCGATAGGATAGGAAAATGAACTTTAATCATCTGCAACTTATTTAAACCAATAAGCTGTCGATTCAATATCACGGATAAAAATAAACGTGATCAGAACATTACATAAAAGTTAATTTAGATGTTTTACTGAGCTGTTTGCAAACATAACTCTTATCACTAGATAAGGTTGAAATAATGAAATGTTTTTTAGAAGATAATATTCGTTAACTAGCTTTTCAAATATTGATTTAACTTATTAGAGCTGGAGAAATATTATTCGTAATAACAATATTGTTTGCAAAAGGTGTTTTTATTAAACAACAGTACACGAAAAACGCCGGGCGTTAAGTTGCATCAAGTCATTATAATAGCCAAAATTCAATAAAGCATTGCAAGCAATAAAATTCAGCCACTTGGACATTATGGGATGCTATTCAAATAGACTACCCATTTGCAGCTGACATTTTTTATTTCGTTAAATTGACGAATTTGACTGAGGTGTAGTGGTAATGTACGAGAATATTTGCCTTAATTATGAAATAATATATTTGAGGAGAGAGGAGTTACATAGAATTAAGTTAAGCTGTTACCAAATTTAATGTGAAAATACTGTATTCACTTTCAATTAAGGTCCAATTAAATTCGTGATCTAGTTCAAGTAACATATTTTATTTAGAGGAAAAGTCGATTGACATTTTGGTTCCCTTAGACAAACCGACCCTGATCATTATTTAAGTGATATGTTTGCCCTTAGCATTCGCTTATTTTGCTACTACTGAAATTTTTCTGCCAGATAATAATCAAGGTGTTAGTCTTTATGGATCATTCCATTCTGCTGTATATTAACTGATTATGAATATTGTTATTTCATTTTATAAATAAAGATTATATAATTCGCTTTAACCAATAAAATATTTGGCCTGTAAATAAAATAAAATAAAATGCTGTGGTATTCACACAGTATTTATTTAATAGCTATGGCACATGATTGATTATATATAATATTTTGATTTAATCAAACATAAAAAATATAAGCAATTCCGTTACTAATTTTGTTTTTGAATTTACCGATAATTTAATGATTTGAAAAATTTACGAATTCAATAATATACATATTTTACACACAACTGTAAAATATGGCTTGTTAAAATGAAATCCTAAAAATAATTTCTGTTTTGAAATTAAGTTAGAAATAAAGCAATAAAGTATTTACATGCAGAATTTGTTTGAAATAGTACATTAATGTCACATTTTATTAATTATTTCATTTTAAAGTAATTCGGTTTTGATATTTTTATTACGTTTGATGAGAAATGACTTTTAGCTGCACATTAGTTTTCACCCTTTAAATTCGATTTCGCACATCTGTGCAGCTGTAAAATTTTTCATGATCATAATACCTTTTGGTAAAATAATATTTCAGTTTGCTCAAATTACGGTAAATAGCGAGCGAAAGGTTTCGCAAGCGGATCGCAAAATGAAAACATTATTTTGACTTTGAGTGAAAAACAAAAGACAAACCGTAATTTGCAAGGTGTAGGCCAAAATCCTTATAAAAAACATATTTTAAAACATTGAAACTAATTTGACATTTAGTTCAATATCACCTCTTTTCCTGATGTCGATTTAATTATTATCAAACGCTGTATTTCGAGAATAAACTTTGTGTGAAATAATTATGGTTGCCATTTTGAAATCATTAAAACATAATTTAAAGTTATACCACTAATGGTAAGTTATATATATTTTTAATTAGATGAAGCCATGAAATCGCAACAAATAATTAAACTTTGATTCTAAAATGAAACATTTGTAATATTGACCACTTTTTAACGCACAAAAAAAATAGTAAAATCTTCGTTCAAATATCGATTCCTTTCCTATGTGGTGAAACGTATTGGTAAAAAATGACTCTTTCGTGAAATGATTAACGTGTTTACAGAACGCACACGTTCAATTGCTATAAGTAATCGGTTTAGTTTTACTTTTTAATTCACACTCAATTCGCATTTATTGGTTAATAGTAGTAAAAAGGCAATATAACCTGCTGGCTTTATACTTTTATTGTGACTGTTTGAGTAGTTTTTCTTTTAGCGAATGGAGAATAATCCTACTTAAATCAGCATTTACAATAAACATAACTTTTTTTATCACTTTACTGCTTACCCACATCCGCAAATATATTTTCAGTTATACTTTCTTTGCCTCTTTTAAGATTTTTACAAACAGCAGAAAGAGGGTGGAATTGGGCTTATGATGTTATCAAATATCCAAAAACTAATCGAACAATCAATTATTTTAGCAATGACAGTGAATTTGTCATATAAAGCTTCCGTTAATTTTTTTATTCTAGTAGAGTTGTGAAGTAACCAAGTTGCGGTTAAAATGTGTGCGAAATGTTTTTCTGCTGAATATGGATAAATTTATTTTTATTTTTATGTTGAATCATCATCAGATCATTCACACGATTGAAGCTATATGTGAAAAAATTATATACTTCGTTAGAATTCATTTAGATATTTACCTATGTTATTCTCAACTTTAAAAAAATAAGAATTGTTGTATTTGGAACAAATTTCATTAAGTCTGCTAAAAAGTTAATATTTTGAATGAAAACAAACTTAAATTGAACACGTAGATTAATTCGAATTTATGTTTATATTTACGTTTAAGATAGAATTACATCTCAATGTGATTCTTCGATTTCATCGATTTGATTTCCCTATTTGTCAAGAATACTTTCTTCTAGTTGATATATTTATTTGTGTGGTGATATATTTCATCTGATTTCTAGAAATATGAAGAATTTCGGCTCAAATAAATCTGGCTTCATGTTGTCTTTATTAAAGTACACGCGTCAAACTGTGTAGTAACGTTTTCTAATGGAACTTGATTTACGAGGAAACATTTATTTTTCTTAAAAAAGCCTATCGATATATTTTATTGCAAATTCAGTACGATTTGCATAACTAAGTCTAATTCATATTTAACCATTTTTAACTATGGAATGCATTCTTCCATGGAAGCTATTTCAAGATGTCATCTTACTGTTCACATAATTACACTGACTATTTAATTTATTAAAAATATTTATAAATTAATATTAAACGGAAGTTAAAATATCATTAAACACCCATGATGCTAAATATTAATCGCTCCATCGCTGCAGAAAACATTCAAAATTTCTTCGCTTACATCGTCCTTGATTCTATCTCAAAATTAATTGGAGAGATTGGTAAATTAATCACTTTGGGTAAAATATTTTTAAGTGCATGACTTTCCTATTATTTAAATTTAAATTCAGAATATCATGTTAATTTAAATGAACATGAAAATATTGATTTGGTTATTAAACTAATTCACAACTAAAATTAATTCTCAGTTTAAAAATGAGATAGTCAAAAAGTTTAGGTGACGGGTCAATAATTATAAATATAAGCCAATATTACTCGATCTTTTCCAAATGTGAATGTAAGTTACTTTTCCATGTCTTAAGTACGCACGAATATTTGTAAACATTTGAGAAAGCACAACAGTAATCTATGGAAAAATACATTCATAAATGGATACAAATTCTACTGGTATCTACAAAATATGTTCTGGATTCGGTAGTGTTATTTTCAATTATCCAATCATAATTGTATAACTGTTGCAACCAATTACATATTAACTATATCTAACTAAAATGACGCCATACAATTTGATACTTTCTTGTAAAATCATAAAATTTGGTATCGTTTTCGTTTCTGCATATTTTTGCTAAACTATGTTTCATTCTTTGAAACACGTATGATACAATGGGTGATTTGGTGGTGACGACTCTAACTAAGCTATCTTGATTTTAATTTTAAACTTTTTTTCACTTTTATTCAAGGATTAAGCTAATTAATTTCCACAGCTTCAGAATCAAGAATCATTTTTTAGGATTTTACCGTTTATAAAAGAGGAAATTACGTACTATTGCCAAACTGACATGTGTGAAAAAATATGTTGACCAATTGCTCATTCTGTGCACAAATAGCTCCACCTGGTAACAATTTTTGATGAGGATGCTGATTTATTCATGATTTCCGCTCCTTCCGTACATTAAAATTTGTATACATATAATGCTTTGGACGTAAAAGTGGGACTGTCTTTGTTATTAATTGGCATAAATGTTGTATTTCTGAAGACAGCTATCATTTTTATCTACGGAAAATGGAATTAAGCTGCTTGAATTTATTTTCTTGTACACCTATTTGCTGATAGATCACCTCGAAAAGGATCATTTTCGTTTTAACGCGAGGTGTTATGCTTCAATCTAGATAGAACTGAGTTTTAGCACTTTTTCTCAAACTATACTGTATAAACCGGTCTGGATAACCAATATCTGTAAGTAAATTTTCCTACCAGAACAAACCATGAATGTTCGAATGCTGAATTTAGTTGAGTTTCCTTTTCTAAGCCCTTAGTTCACAACTGAAAAAGAAATATACTGCCAGGTCCACCTTGATTCCTGCTCTATTTATTTTAATAAATGATAGATGTCCGTATTTTTAATTTTTTAGTGTAAACTATATTTCTTGATCAACCATGTTTATATGATGTAGCTTTGTATTTGTACCTACATTTTTAGAGGCGATCATGAAGGTATTGTTAACATGGTGTACTAATGTATAGGTCCCATTGTTATTTTTTTCAAACTCCCATTGCTTCTAATTGATGAATGTGTATGCTTGCTAATACCAGTCCCAGATGGCTGCCAATGGCCATGATATTAAATAGTTTTTTTTAATAACTTCTTAGTATAAGAAGTGTACGTTAGATCTGCACGGTTAAAGAAGTTCCGTAATTTATTCCATATCTATGAATGTTTCTGTTAATGATATTTAAAGATATTCGCATAGTATAATAATTGTTTTATTCAAAGGAATACTAGAAACTATAGGTTATTTGTTCAGAGATCACATTTTTCCCACGTCTTAATCGAGGTTGCGCAAATTTTCAACAAATTAGAAGCGATGCAAAACTGAGTGCCCTAATTTCTATTTCGGTGTTATAATTAGGTTGCACTATGCTGCGGAGAGTTAATCATAGGTAATATGGATCTGAAAGAACAAGGACTACTATTGCTTTCTGGTTTCTGAATCTATGGCAGCTCATATAATTTCGGTGATGTTTCATCTACTAGCCTGGCATTTTAACAAGCAGTATTAAAAGATTTTTTTTCCTCTGTGAGTGTTTCCTGTTTACCTCTTATTATTGAAATATTTTTTTAGAATGTTGTTACTGCATTTTCTAATTTTGATTTTTCCACGCGTTGCCCTTTTTTGACTTTGAATTTTGTATTGTGTTTAAAAATTTGTAAAATGGCTTGAAAATGGACATTAAAAATATACCGGTTTTACTGACTGGCTTCAAGCGACAGACTTGTCTTTTTCGGTGTATTTTAATTAGTCCCGCTAGATCACCTTTAGTTACCCGTTTATTTATTTCGAATATGTGCCCGAATTGGCCTTGTGCTTTTGGCTGTTTCGATATTAAGAGCGGGTTGACTTAATTCCTAGTTGATTTATGTTTTGTTGCGTCTTTAAAAATGCACCCCATTAATCTCAGCATGTGAATTTAATCACCCATTATACCCCTATTTTTTATAAAGCATGTTAACAAAAGAACGAGTGTTTCATTTTGATTCCTTGTAATATTGGTGTATGTGTACTTAAAAATAAATTCATTATTTAGTTTCTGAATATATGGTTTTTTTAGAAAATTATTTTGCATTCCGCGTTAGTTAAAAAAAAGATTTTTACTAATGGGACCATCGGTTCACCACGCAGTTTCATACAACAAATAATTTAGATTTCATTTCGCACTATATCGATTATAATTATATTCAAAACATATTATACCTGTTTATATTATCTTATTCTTCGATGACATTTTCGAGAATACACCGAACTGATGATGACGTGTACATTTAAAACGCTTAATCAAATAAAAAATATGGTTTTTATCATATAGACAAGTTTATATTAATAAACACCTTCCGCACATTCACAATATCTGCAACAATACGCTAAATATGCATTAAGAGTCTATGTAGAATTTAAGGATCCATTTTTTTAACTCCGCGACATATTTTTATACACTTTGTTCATATAAATCAATCATTGCTAAATGTATCAACTGCCACACACCTAAAAGATCGGTTTCGTCTTGCTTCAGCAAGCTTTAAATACTGTCTTGAATTTACTGCAGACGGGACTCGAGCAGGACCACATTTACATTGGAGACCGAGATTAAATTCACCATGGTACTTTCGCGATATATAATGCGCAATTTGAAGTCACATAACAAATCATGTTTCTGGAAAGCTTAGGTAATAAGACTTCTAAAGCCTGAAATTCTAAGAAACCCCTCTAAATCTGCCATAATACTTGATACACAATGCCACTTTGAAAATTTATATACATTTGATGTTTGGATGACAGGATTGCGATTATATATATATATATATATATATATATATATATAGCGGCAATATAAACTAAACTTTGTCTCAATTGTCAAGGGCAAACCCTATATTAGACCGTTTTCTTCCTTATTAGAATTAAAGTAATAACACTACAGAATTTGTTGCAGACTGGAGAAAAAGCAACTAAACCAAGCGGTGTTGTCTCTGTTGAGTAATGAATGTTCGATGGAGGCTAGTTGGAAATTTAGGAATTAATAGATTACAAATATGCTCTAAATGTAGGAAAATATTACACAAACATGAGTTTGTATAAGACATCAAATTATTTTGATATAACGACGCTGCTGGCACAGGGGGTAGAGTCTTTGACACAGAAGCAAGTGTGATATAGTTTAAGTTTCGCTCACGACAAATTTAAGTTAGCGAATAAAGTATTCTCAATATTGTCGAAACTAATCTACCGGATAAATTGCCTTTGCTAACATACAATATTTAGTTTATATAGATAACATATATATATATATATATATATATATATATATATATATATATATATATAATTAGGAAAACACAAATAACAAAGTGGATAAAGGCCATTTATTTCGTGAATACAAATCATCTCTTATAGAAACATACATATTTGTACATTTTGGGTTTTCAATTGCACGGCGGCTGAATAGAATAACTAAGGACAACTTTCCCAGTGTTAAAGTTAATATGACATTTAGTACACAGAGAATCATGAGGTTGGATGCCAAAGATCAATTGCCAATTCTCTCCAAATCATTCATAGTCTAAAAATTCTCATGTATGTGCGGTAGCACATATATCGGACGTACGAAGAAGCAATTGATAAGCAGAATCCAGCATCATTTGCCACAGAAATTGATTAACGAAGGCTTGCCACCGTCAGGAAAATCAGCTATTTCCGATCATATATTGGCAATGGGGCACCCTGTAAATTCGACCAATTTCACAATTCTACATTAAGCAAAATCAGAAAAATTATTATTTATCTAGGAAGCCCTTTACATAAAACAACAAGCACCTGACCTTAATATTCAAAAGTTTCATCAACATGATATTCTTATCGACTGGCCAAGAATAACAAAACTCAACAACAATCTACTAGTATCCAGCCAAGAACAAACAGGCCCTCGACTAGAATCAACAAACATACAATCGGATTAGCAACAAACTGAAGTGGAAATAACAGAGGCGCATACGATGACAGAAGTCTCCAAACAATGTGAGCGTTTAACACTGCAATCCACACTGGCGCTGTTACCATGTGGAAACGACAACTTTGCGCAACAAGGTGAAACGATCAACTATACTGAGAAAATAGCACTTGTAACAGTGAACAATGCACACAAATGATTAATTCTCAAACTATCAAAACAATAATGACCAGATCTCAGACATCACTTTGCAAATACTGCGAGAATGACCTTCACATGCAAACACGCATACACACTCACCAACTAGCCAAAACAAGAAACAGCAGTAAAAACGAGTCAGATTTGTTACCACTAGCATAATCAATTGAAAACCCAAAATGTATAAATATGTATGATTGTATAAGAGATGATTAGTATTCACGAAATAAATGGCCTTTATCCACTTTGTTATTTGTGTTTTCCTAATTATAAGAATAATATATATATATATATATATATATATATATATATATATATATATATATATATATATATATATATATTCTTTTGAAATGCGAGCTTTAATAAAATTCATTGTACACTTCCTCTATGCAAAAACAAAAGAAATTTTATCAGATATAAGAAAATTTTCTTTCTCATGGTCTTCTCAAATATCTACTCATGAACATATCTTTATATATAAATTGGAAAGCAAAACAAGATTGAAATATGTGAACAATGAGAGTGTGAAAAATAGAAACCAATCAAATTCGAGCGTCACATCCAGTTCAAGCTCAATGCCTGTACGTGCTTCTTCTGCTTATGTTGTTAGATGCTTAGCCTCGGAAACAAATCTGCCCTAGTTTCCGCGCCAAATTCTGGACAATACTCCAAGAGTTACCGCTTAGGGCGAAGAACATCTAAAAATTATTTACATGGGTATGTGTTTCAACGTTTAATTTATACTGCTAATAATATAACTTGAAATCATGTCTTTAAATTTTAAATCAATATAACAATCCAAATTAAGATAGTTTATTCTGAATTAAGTCAGATGGAGCGTAGCCAGTTTGATTTCTTTGTCTTAAGAGATTACTAATAGTTAAATGATGACGAATATAGCTTTAAATTACTTGCATTATGAGCAACCTGTAGCGCAGTGGATAAAGCTACAGAAAAAAAATCAACTTTGCAACAGTGCAAGATCTTTGCGTCACAAAATCTGGACGTCACCAGGATAGTTACCTCGGCTACCTAATGCACAATTTACTTTTACTAGCAATGTATAATTAAAAGCATTATAATTCAGATCAACATAACTACCCTATGTGGTATGAAATTCTAACATTCACAAATTCGTTAAATACATTTCTGTTAGTCGGTCAGAAAACAATTTCAATTTCGCCCACACTACGGTGACTCAAATTATATTATTCGCCAAATAACACGCATAAACAACTTGATGGGATCAAAATTTTGCTAAACAATTCTCGTTCCAGGTCGTATAAAATAATTTTTGTGTCGCCCAATTTGAAAATCGGTCTGGGAATCGGAGTCGTCGTGCCAAAGGATTCGAAATTTGTTCCAACTGATTACTTCCAACACATTTGTTCATATATGTATGCAAAAGTTATGCAATATGCGACATGGATTTTACACTGGTTAGAGTCTCATACCTGGAAGTTAATGTGCCCTGCTTCGTGTCACATGTGACGAATTCTCGTTAATGAAGAAGCCGATCTACTGGATGAATTACCTCTGCTACTCGATGCAATATTTATTAAATTGAGACTTTTGATTTCGTATTTACTGCTCGTAACTGTGATATTTATTCTACAAGTCTTATATATGAGCATGTTCATTTTTTTGATTATTTCATTATTATCGTAAATTAATTTCAATATTCAATTTTTTTTAAAAATCGGTTTGTTAAATTAAGTTTTAGACTTAGAATATCATTTTGGTACTAATCGGCATGTCTAGGCTCTTTTCATTCGTCGTTATAATGTTTCAGCCAAAATGCAGTGCTATGTTAATCATGTGCCATCATTTTTATTAATATTTCGGTCTTCAGACGGCATTTAAATTTATCATAATATTGTGCTCACCAATACTGGATAATTTAATACCATTATATCCCATCAGGTGCATGAATATCCAATGTGTATTAATCATGGATTTTTTTCATTTTTATCAGGCCTATTTGGTCACTTATTGTTACTGGACATTGCCGATTTTAGATGGGTACATTTGTCAACAGAACACAAAAAAATGTTATGGTCATTATATACTCAGTGTTTTTCTTCCTCCGGATCACTCATACAACGTTGTGATGTGGCACAAATTTAACGAGGGTTTCATACGATGGAAAGCTTCATTAAGTATATATATATATTCTTTATTATTTCCATTGCCATCGAATATTACACAGTATATTTCTAATTAGGAGGCAAAAATACATTTATAACAAAGTGGAAAAAATCAATTTATTCCGAGATTACTAAACTTTGCTTTACAATCTTTCATTTATATACATTCTGGGTTTTCATTTGATTATGTGGGTTGACCAATTTATTAATTCTACATAAAGCAAAATTAGAAAAATTATTTATTTATGAAGACCTTTTTATATAAAACAACAAGCACCTGATCTAAATATTCAGACGATTCATCAACATGATATTCCAATCGACTGTCAGCGAATAACAAAATTCAACAACAGTTTACTTGTATCTTGGCAAGACTAAGCACGCGCTCGGGCAGACTCAACAAACATTCAATCGGATTGGCAACAACCTGAAGAGAAAAAAACAGATGCACATACGGTGACAGAAATTTCCAAACAATATGAGCGTTCAACACTGCAATCCGCACTGTTACCAAGTGAGTACCAAAAATTTACGCAAAATGTGAAACGGAAGACTACACTTGGAAAAATATCACTTGTTCACAAAACAGGCAAAAATGCGAACAAATGGTTTAATCTCAAGCCATCAATACAAATATGACCAGATCTCAGACATCACTTTGCAATACAGTGAGAATGATATTTACATGCAAACGAGAACACATACAGACAAAGACGCATACACACTTCCAAATCAGCCAAACAAAGAAATAGAAATAAAACCGAGTCAGATTTGTTGCCACTCACATAATCGAAAGAGAACTCAGAGTGTAAATAAATTAAAGATTGTAAAGCGAAGTTTAGTAATCTCGAAATAAATGTCCATTATCCATTTTGTTATTAATGTTTTTTTCTATTAGAAATATACTGTGTAATATATATATATATATATATATATATATATATATATATATATATATATATATATATAATGTCCATTGCCTTCGAATATTAAGCAGTATATATTGTAAAAGGAAGAAAATGAGCCTTAATAACAATGTCCAAGATTTTTGTGTATAATTATTTGGAGAATACTCCACTAAAAGATTATAGTCTGGCATTAGTATACGTTCTGTGACTTGTTTAATGAATTTGATGAAAAATAGTCTGATTTTAGGTTTTACTTGAATTTCTTTTGAGTATATTTAATGCCTTTGTGTGTGCTTTTATTTGTGTCTGTGCGTATGCGCGCCAATATAATTGTATTACACAGAGTAATGCTTGCGATCTAGGTTTTACTGCATTGCCGGACTGAGTTTGACCTGGTGTTTGCAATGTTCGTTAATCAATGTAGGATTTATTTTCCCCAAATGTTGACTTTTGCATCGCCTTCTTCTTGAGTTTTATTCTGTTCGCTTGGATGAACAGCACGATGTGCAGTTTGCCATGATGATCGCTCAATTTCGAACAATTTCTGTTGATGACGATAAATTTGCCGTTTGCATAGCTGTTTTTATTTCGGGTTGCTGCCAATCTGGACGTATGTTCGTTGACACAAGTATAATTGGTCGTCTTGATTGCTTGGATACTATTAAATTGGTTTGGTTTTTGTGATCCATGGCCAACCGAATAAATTTTCATAATGTGAACTTTAAAATACCGAGAGTGGCTGCTGTTTTATTTATATAAAGGACTTTATATATGCGCAGACATTTTTCGCAATGCTTTTTGTACAATTGAGAAATTCGTTTGGGTGCTCCGTAGAAAATATGTGCTGAAAAATATCAGATTTTCTTCACTGCGCCAGGCGTATTTTGAGAATTTGCCGCATTAAATGTTGTTAAAATTTAGAGATCTATTGCATTTTTGTTTATCTAATATATGTGCTCTCGCACATAAATGAAAATCTGTAGATTATGAAGAATTTGAAGAGAATTGGCAATTTATCCTTGGAAGCTAATCTGATGATTCTCCGTGTGGTGTTCACTTCTGCGCCATGGAATTTGTTTTTGTTAGTTTGATTTAAAAGCCGTGCGACCTGGAGGCCAGTAGGTCGCCTCTAAACGGTTATTATATGTAAACACATTTTACGCCTTCCTCTGTAGTACAATTCTTACATAGTCTGATTTTCATCTCAGTCAATCACTCCGAAAGTCTGTTTATTCGAAAAGATTTCATCAAATAGTAAAGCTCTTCATCGATCCTGTGTTTAAAGCAGACGTTACTTATCCTTTTGTGTGATTTTGGCGCACTGTTCTTTTCAAAAGAAAGAATGAATCGTCCAGCAATCGTAGATTTCCTGTGTAATGTCATTTTCAAATCACCATTTTTTTCGAGAGCAATGGATGTCGAAGAAGGGATAAGTGTTTTCGTCCTCTACTTTGAAAGTACATTTAATGTGTTTATCGGCTTGATTGGCTAGTTTCGTTATTTGTGGTGGGCATGCTGCGTCTGAGATAAACAATAGAAAATAAAAATCATATATATTGTAAAGAAGCGGCGTTGGACATTTATGCTTCTGGGCATGTATTCCAAAGACGATATATGTGAACATTTGTCAGGAGACCTGCGTTGAAGATTTTAAAACGCATCACAATCAAATGCAATTTGGACGTTTTTGGAAAAAAACATGAAGCCTTTGAGATCGTTAGTAGTCAATGAGAAAATGTTGACACATATTGTCAATCAGATTAACTATGATAGACATTGCTCTCTTCGGGGGAATGGTTGATAGCAATGTTGAAGCGGAAATTTTACTCACTTTTTCTTGTGTTTTTTTATCAGTTTATCTTTGGCTCGAGATCATCCAGCGACATTTACTAAAGAAATGGATTGAAAACGACTGGCATCGTCAGGGAAATCAACTAATTCCCAGCATATATGGGATACTAGGCACCCAAGTAATTTGAGGAATTTCTTATTTTTAAACATAGCATAAACGAAGAATTATATATATATATATATATATATATATATATATATATATATATATATATATATGTATCAATAGGAAAAAGCATTGCACGCTGTACCGCCTTTACCCGCAAAATACAAATTTGACGCAACAAGGTGAAACGACCAACTACACTGGGAAAAATATCACTCGTACACGTACCAGCCAACAATTCGAACAGATGGTTAACTCTGAAACCATCAATACGATAATTACCAGATCTCAGACATCTCTTTGCAATACAGTGAGTAGGATCTTTACATGCAAACAGGCACAAAGAGACACAAACGCATACACACTTACCAATCAGCCAAAACAATAAATATAAGTAAAACCGAGTCAGATTTGTTGCCACCAACATAATCAAGTGAAAACCCAGAATGCATATAAATGAATGATTGTATAGCGATGATTAGTATTCACGAAATAAATGGCCTTTATCCACTTTGTTATTAATGTTTTTTCTTCCTAATTAGAAATATACTGAGTAATATTAAACGACATGGACATTATATATATACATAGGAAATCAATTTTGCAATATTAAAAGCGCCCAACTTATTAAATCAAATGTTCCGGCAAAATTATATTCAAATAGACCGGCCACAAATAATAGTTTTCCTGCATACAGGCCAGCCATAACACCTATTAGATTAACATCAACAATTAATCGATCAGATTTAAGCAGAGTATGTTGCACGATAGCAAACAGAACAATTATATGGTCCTTGTTGTGCGAAAAAAGATATTTTCAACCACTATTTTCATTTTATTCCTCATATTTTTACTTCCTGATTTTTAAAACCGTTTTCAACGATAAGCTATATACACAAACAGGTTGTCAATCTTTAAGTCAAGAAGTAAATTTAGTTTAAACTGTTTCATTTATACCTGCCGATAGATCTAGTAAGCACAACTGTCATTTCACTAGATACATTTGTCTCAAGTATGATTTTTTGTTTTTAAACACAGCCAAAATTGACTAATATTTCACTGCTATATGACCATATGAAGTAAACATTGTAATTCGTATTATTCATGTTTAAATGTAGATTGTAATAGTACACGAAGTCAGCAATTCCTAGTAAGGATTGTTTTTGTTTGGTGTTTTCCTTCTCCTAGAGAGTATGCAAACCAAGGCTGATGAACAATATCTAGCTTAAATACAGAAGGCCAACATTTCCTTAACTTGGCGACACTCTTCGCGTTTGATACGCTCACATTCAAACGATCACATTTAACGATAAAAGTTGACAGTACGAATTAAAGCCAAAGCTCGAGGGCTTACATGAAACGATATGATGTGTTTACTTTACGCCGCATATATATATATATATATATATATACTGCTATATATATATATATTTATACGCGCCCATCTAGTAAACTGCCCGATGTGTTGATATATCACAGTTATTTTTAATTGGATACGTGTACACGTGTAGTAACCTATAACGTTTTATTCCTAAGTCAAAGCGCGGACATACAGGTATGCCATACGCTTGTCTAGTTAAACATCATTAGGCGTCATTAAGTCACTGTAATTTCACTTCGATGAGTGTAAACGTATCTTTTGTAAAGACAGTTATGTTTACGATATAAGTTTAAATGTAACAGTCTAAACTAAATTTACCACTTCACTTATTTTTCATATTGATTGTACGATGAGCTTGCCCTTGAAAAAGGCTTCGAAACACGAAGCCCAAATATCCAGAATAAAACTGGAGACAGTTGATGCAAACACATTATTTTTCCCAAAAGCGGCCAGGTAATTATTCCATCAAACTAGATGTCGAAACGGAATCATTTTCGTCATTAACAATGACAAAAATTAAACGAAATTGCTCGATAAATACCGAAGTCTATATTATCTCTCTTACAAAGGAGACAAAGAAAAAGGTAAGAACAATGCGATACTAAAAAATACATAAGGGTAAATAGCATTCATATACTCAATAACCTAGTCAAAACTCAATCCATAAATACAAAAATAACCAGACGTCAATCACAACTATAGTAATGTAATAATTACACCTGCAGGAACACCAGCATATCCGTAAATGCACCCAAAATATAAACCATAATAAATCTCTAAGAATGTATATATATATATATATATATATATATATATATATATATATATAATATATTATATATACTTAATTACAAGTATATATTTACATAATTAGGAAGAAAAAACATATTAATAAATTCACTTTACAATCTTTCATTTATATGCATCCTTGACTTTAGTTTCATTATGTGGGTCGCACAAATCTGGATTCAGTGACCTGCTACTTCTGGATACGATTCTTGAGTGTGTATGCGTTTGTGATATTGGGTATGCCTGTTTGCATGTAAAGGGATTTCTCGCTTTAATGCACAGTGATGTCTGGGATCTGGTCATTATTGTATTGATGGATTAATAGTTAACCAACTGTTCGCATTGTTGTATATTACGTGTACGAATGTTATTTTCGTTTCCCCCAGTTCGAATGAATAGCGGGTAAAGGGCGTAATAACAGCTCCTACTGATGATTCGTCAGTACGCACGAAACGAATGTGCACGAGTTTAAACTTTCCGTTCATTCTGTCTTTGGATTACCCTTCTGGCCATAATTGAACTAAATTGTTACTAGGTGCGCAACACCTAATACTAGCGTATGAATATCGCTAAATAATATTTGATATCGACATTAACGGCTGTTTTTCTTTGATTGCTAGTAAAGGCAAGTGATTTACCCTAAATTACACTCGCATTTTAGCTGCATTAATTGTGCGTGTTATTGCTGCATCAACTTTCGTTTGTGCCATTCAGGAAACTTTATCCCTCTTAAATTGGATGTTATATTTTTTCAGAATATTTTTTCAGTATAAGCTAACAATTCTTCAAGATAGAAACTTAAACTCATCATTTAGAACCGCATTGTATTTTTAGTGACTTCATCCGTAATTATTAAAATTCACATGATGGTGACCCGAATATGGATGCATTTGAATTACAGGCAATGACACATCTTTAATCAAATACATCCCCGATAAATTGGACAGATTCCGTCTTACTATGGCAGATAGTTGCTTACAAGTAGAACTTATAGCTGAAGGTTTTACTTAAGATGATCTATTGAAGGCGTTGACAGGCAAATGGACACAATACGAACTAAAACGGAAACTTGATCGATAATTCTGTGGTTTCGTTGGTTATTTGTAATCATTTAAGCTTAATTAATAGTTAAATTCTAGTTGTGGCGGAGAACTTATATATATATGCAATTATGTATTACATGTTGCGCACCTAGTAACAAATTAGTTCAATTATGACCAGAAGTATAAAACAAAGACGGTATGAATGGAAATTACAACCTCTAGCACATTCGTTTCGAGATTTTTGGCTTAAATTCTAGTGTAGCCTATGATTTATATTATAAATTCATGCCCATTTAGTTCATATTTGGTCTTATTAATAAAATACATCTTATATCCAATGCCCTGTCAGTTTTGTTATAGCGAACAGTCAAATCATTAGTTCAATTTTAATTTCCCAGACAGTATTACGATTACCTTTATTGTTAGATCGGGAATTGATACTTGGATATTATAATAACACTAGAATTCATCTAAAGCTAAGAAATGACATAAAACAACTAAAAACTGCGCGCAATACTATAAATAGATGACATTGTGGGTAATTTGCACGATTATGATCACATTGCACCCTGGATCAATTCCCGGCCACAGATATTGAGGTAAATATTGGTGAATGCCTAATAGGAACAATATATATCTAAGTATTTAATTGAATTTTGTAACTTTATCATTATTCAATTAATGATGTCAACGTAAATATAATCAAAACTTCAAGTACAGATTAATAAAACGTAAGTTATAATGTAAATGTCAATCAATTAGAAATGCATTTTTGAATACAATCTTTGCTTTAATTTCAAGCATGCTATTATCAAAGTCTTACATATTTTAAAAAACCATATGAATTATTTAGGAAAGATTAATGTAAACCGTGAGACGATCGAGCCGTTCTGTGTTTCTACCTCTCAAGTATACAATACTCTGACTGCCTTTTCTGCGATGACAGAGCTATTAATGTAGTATCATAAAAGCCTGGAAAAGACTTATGTGAGGCCAGGACCTTAACTTATCAAACGTTATTGGATAAAGTCGACTGAATATCAATCATTTGTTTTATTAAATGAATACATTAAATTTACTTGAAGTTAGCCGTGTTCTTAAAATTTGTCGTTATTATAATTGCATTTAAAAAAAGGCAAAGATTTATACCTTCTCAAGCTCAAACTGATTTTGTAGTTATACGTACTTGCAGAACAAAAGGGAATTCCATTAAGTGCGTATCTGCCAAATATTGCGACACAGTTTTTCACCTTTTTAAAAAAGATTCCTATACTATGGTTAAAATTATGAATTTTTACTCAAGACATATTGCATCATATTAACAAATAGGTTACAGTTGACTGCACTGCGATTAGATTCTTGGCATAGGAAAATAAAAATTTTTGTTCAGAATATCAAAAACTTAAACTGAAGAAAATGTGAACATGATTTTAGAATATGCCGACGGTCAAATTTATCAAAATTCTGGAGGGCCTATTTTGTGTAAACATAAAAGAAACATTGGTCCATCGTTATTTTAATGAAAATCTGTTTGCTACAGCAATATAATAAGCCCTATTTTCCTCAAAATCTAATGAAACCAATGTTTAACTTAGTTTAGCTAAATAGTTTTTTAGTTACAAGCTCTAGATTATGCAACATTATCTCGCATTAATCCAATTGAATAAATATACAACTTAATTTATTGTCTTTTTTATTTATTTATGCAAGACTGCAACATCATAGTAGCCTAACTCAGTTTTAAATATATTTATTTAAAATGCTCATTATTGTTTATTAACAAGTAAAAAAAACTATGCCATACTGTTTAGCAGTACATTTTGATTTCATTGGTACCAATTCCAAATCCACACCTACTGTTTTAGTATACACTCAAACCTGAAATAAATGTGTATCAACCTATCTTAACACGCTCTCACATGCGAATTACGGTTTATGAATAGTATAAGTAAAAGATCAGATTGTTCAGATGAAAAGCTATTATTTAATTAAATTATTTTAAAAAAATAATTGTATGCAGTTCATATATTTCCGTCCGCAAATATAATAAAACACATCATGCTTGTAAATATGAGATAATACCACGCATTAAATGAACGATGATGAAATATTAATCGCAAAAGTAATCTTCATGACGTTTGGGTGACGTTTTATCAAGATATTTATAATTTGAATCCCTGTATGTATTGGTCGTAAGATATAATACGTCATATCAGCAGCCGTCTGCAAATTCTAAGCTGAAATGTGCCATAAAATAAAGAAAACCTAAATTAATCTCCAAGAATGAGCCTAAAACATTAAGAAAACATTGGCAAATTCCAAATTGAGAAGTGCATTTAGCAACGCATTCTTTAAATTTTCGCGCCAAGAATATATCAACATAATAATCATGTTACAATAAAAAAACTTTTTACATTACTACCATGATTTCTTTCTAAAAACTAAAATTATAATTAAAGTTTTCTTAAATAATCCTCTAATGTTCAAAGCATAGGGTATTTGTACAACTCGTACGTATTTCTCAGTTATTCTCATTTAGAATATAGAAAGTTCTACCACAAATTTGAGTGATTAGAATGATAGAACATGGCCATCGACCCATTAATATCTGTATTGCAATTAAATATTTTCATCACTTGATCCAAACATTGATCAGTTTTAGTTCCCACCAGGGGCTGGTTTCCGTTTTGCAACTACCTACTTCAAATCTGGTCGAAAGTGGTGCCACATCGACTCTAAAGGGAAGGTAAGCTAACAATAAACTTTAGGTGGATACGAATAAAAATTGTGTATAGTAAGAGTTAAGGTGTCGCATTGGATAGATTTAAAGACTCAGAATAAAATGTGACCCTGTTTAAGCTCAATCCGTATCAAAATCTTGAAGGGGTCACAATAAGTAAGAAACAAGTTTACGTAATAAACTGCTTTGCAGAGTTTTGTTTATATGTACAAATGTTTATCTCTTGTGATTTTTCTACAGAACAATAATAATCTTGATGTAATTAATGATTGCAAGTTTCTCCAGCGTCTGAGTGGACCGTTTATCGCTTTCCATATTCAACTAAACATGGGGCAGTTATATGGCAGTTATTTCTCATATTTAACGCCCTACTTCAATTTCTTAGCACTCTCAACAGTGTTAAATTGGTCATCAATGTGCTGAAAGAATAGATATTTTTGTTTCTTTGTCCAATTCAGCTGCAATATTTTCATTTAAGAATTACATAAATCGCACTAATGGAACAAAATCTGATAATGGGATAGTAATATTGACCTAGACACATCCGAAGAAAAGTTTCGTAAAATTGCTTCAAAGAAACGATGATATCGAATACATCATATAATACTACGCTACCTAAAGAAACAGTCTTGCATAAATCAATTAAAATTTATTTGGTTGCCAAAAGCAAAGCCATTCGACAATTCCCCGTTTTTATGAACAGATGAAAATGGAATTTGAGTTAATTTTTCACCAATACTAATAACGTCATCTTGATAACGGCGCTTTATTTAGATTTCAATTTATGAATGTCTTCGGGTCTTACCGATGTATAAAGTTAATATGTCCTTTTAAAAGAATATTCGTAATAAATTACTAAATAACAAACGGGAACTTTAAAAAAAATTTGTCGTTAATCAATTATTATCTTTCCAAATTTAAATGGAAACATCCTTGTTGTACTCTATTAAGTGATTTCGTCCCCGATTGAACTCGTTAGACAAACATCTGACTAATTTATGCGCTGCATCTTCACCAATGTAAACATTGGTGGACCATGTCTTTTTTTTATAAAAATATAATTATTGTGCTGGAATTATTCGACGAAAACGCTTACACTCATTATGTAATAAGGTATTTTAAATACGAGTCACTGAATTAAAATTATTTTTAGTTAAAATATAAATATCACACAATAAATTTAGATAAATTTTATAAATGTTTAGAACTTCAAGCTCTAAAAAGAAAGGCATTAATTCGTTTATTTTTGCAACAGTTTAAAAAAAGAAGTTACATTATCATTGAGGCGTTGAAAAATTGACAGAGATCATAAGATCATTGGGAACTCTGAAAAAATTAGGTCAATTTGAGTTTAAATTCCTCCCAAAGCCACATTTTACATTTTGATGACGTCAAATGTAATAGAAAGACAACAACATTAAAAAAAGCTTGCTAAAAACGCTATTCATTTTAATAGAGAATAATGACTTCGTTTCAAAATTGAGGTTTAAAACATTTATGTTTTTATCTGAGACTACATAAACAATCCGTGAATGTCTTCCATTCTGCGGCAATTTTTCTGCTTCCGAGGGCAGCATCTTAGAGTAAGGATTGACGATTCGTTGCATCTTCTTAAATGCTATATTTATTTCGTGCCCAAAAACACATATAATATTTATTTATATTAAAAGAATTTCATTTTTAGAATTGTTCTAACAAATATAAAACTCTTTTCCGAACAATAGATCATACTAGTCTCATGCACATTCATTTCGTCCTTACTGGCGATTCATCAGGAGGAGCCGGTAATACCCGCTTTAATCACTATATATTTGGTCGAAGAATGTGGAACAATAGGACGGTAAAATCTCCTAGACGAATGTGTAAACCTGCATTAGTGAAGCTAACATCATATAAAGTCTACGACAATGCGAATTCAACGCTAACTCACACTATATAAAATATATACCGAGTCTGTTAAGGATACTAACACTATGGCTATTGTTTTAGTAACCGATACCAACATTATTGAACGGAATAGGTACATGGTTTTTACACTATGGTTTCCGCGTCGGTACATGATACCAAACTGATGGATATCAATTTATGCTAAAGTTCACCGAAATTGAGAAATACAACGATTTCTGAACACCTGTTACTGCATTAAATCCATACAATCTCGCCTTGGTCGTTATCAGTTATCAAATTTCGAGACAAGCACGACATCATCCAATTCAATATATTACAGTTAAATACTACTTCTTGCAAAGAAATAATATATGTACAAGTATGTATTAGGTGTTGCGAACCTAGTAACAAATTAGTTCAGTTGTGAGCAGAAGGATAAACCAAAGGCAGCATGCCGGGAAGGTATAATCTCAAGAAAATTCGTTTCGAGCTTACTGCCGACTCATCAGTAGGAGGCGGTATTACGCCCATTAACCACGATATATTTGGTCGAAGTATGTGGAATAATAGAAAAGTACAATCTCCTAGACGAATGTGTAAAACTGCAATAGTGAAGCTAACATCATATAAAGTCTACGACAATGCGACTTCAACGCTAACTCACACTATATAATATATATACCGAGTCTGTAAAGGATACTAACACTATGGCTATTGTGTTAGTAACCGATACTAACATAATTATACCGAAAAGTAACATGGTACTAACACTATAGTTTCCGCTTCTGTACATGATACCAACCTGATGGATATCAATTAATGCTAAAGTTCACCAGAATTGAGAATTACAACAATTTCTGAACACCTGTTAATCCAGTAAATCAATACACTCTGGCCTTGATCGATATCAGTTATCACATTTCCAGGTAAGCATGACACCATTCATTTCAATATATTACAGTTAAATACTGTTTGTTGCGTAGAACAAATATATGTACAAGTATGTATTTGGTGTTGCTAACCTAGTAACCAATTAGTTCAGTTCTGACCAGAAGGATAAACCAAAGGCAGCATAAACGGAAAGTATAATCTCATGAAAGCTCGTTTCGTGCTTACTGGCGACTCACCAGTTGGAGCCGGTAGTACGCCCTTTAACTACTATATATTTGGTCGAAGAATGTGGAATAATAGGACAGTGCAATCTTCTAGACGAATTTGTAAACCTGTAATACTGAAGATAACATCATATTAAGTTTACGATAATGCGACTTCAACGGTTTCTTTCTTATTGGGAACTCTTTACGAACTGTCCAGAATTTTCCGCAAACTGGGTTCGAACCTGGGCACTTTTGCTTCGGAATCTGTTTTTCTAACCACTGAACCATCCTGCCGCCTGTTATACGCAATTCTCATTTATATACTAACTAAAGATTATGCTTAGCCCTTCCCTTAGATGGAGCCTACCTTGAATTTTTATACCTGATGTTCCAGATAACCAAACCAAATATTTCATGAGATAATTACATGCAATGCAATATATCTTTGGCAAATTTTGGTAATTCGGAATCCTTTGTATATGAGCCCATAAAAAAATCTGTTAAATAATGTTTGTTGTTTTAAATGTTGCTACAAAACAGCACATATGTAAATGTCAATATTGTTCCAGAGGTAAATATAGCACAAAGGGTAGTATGATTTCGAATGGCATTTTATTTTCTCATAGATTTTTGAACGCTTCACGGCCTTTAAACAAATTTAAGTGTATTACAAAACATTAAATTTCATGATTTTGAGTGGAATGATTTCAGAAAATAACACTGTTCTCAGTTGAACACGATTAACCAAATATATTTTATATGTGTAGGCAATTACGGGAATATTAACTACATTTTGATCTGCATCAGCATAGTAGAAGAAGCTGTAGAACTGTATTCTTGAAGGGTAAATACGAAAAAGACAAGATAATCTCATGTGCTGCATAACTACTTCCTCAAAAGCCATATGTATTTAAGAATAAATCAGTAAATAAATAAACGTAATTCAAAAAGAATGTAAACTATTGCTGAATGGATTCGTTAAATTTCGAAAAATTCCGGCGTATCCACGTGGTATATTTGAACAAGGCGGTTGACTCTAACGTTAAACGTTTATGATAAACCATATATATGCAACTCCCTTTGTTATTGTGTCTACTGAAATTAAATAAATTGTAATAGTTTAATTAGGAAATTGTATAACCCGGAAGCTGATACCAAGCTTCTAAACGTAAAAATGATCGTCAAAATCAAATGTAACTTCTAAGCTCTAGAGTACTGATTTTACAAATATGAAGATATTCGTCGAAATAAAACATAACTGTTAAGTTAAACGAAATTTGATTGCGCGGGCGGTGGTAAGAATTACTATTAACCGTTAAGCATTGGATTATTCGTTTTACAAATTGTGTTAACTAATCCGTTTTTTCTTCCATTTTTATTCCTCTTAAATGCTGAAATTTTGCATCTTTAAACGCGCTTGGTGTAAGGCATAGAAAATTATTACGAGAAATCCAGTCATATTTGACACTTTAGTATACATTTCTATTCGTGCAATAACAATTAACAGATGAAGAGTATTTATTTAATTTCATTTCATTTAATTTCATTTAATTTTTTCGGTTATTCTATAAATTTTGCTTCCATTGCACAAATGCACTGATTCATAACGTTTTTTGCGTTAAGGTGAATTATTTCCAGGTTTCAAATATTAAAACGAAATGTTACTTAAACCTATATTTATTTATCGATCGCTTAAAATATTAGTATTAGCAGTTCAATTTATCAATAATATGTAAAATATTACGGATATATTTGTTTTCAAATCTGGCCAGTATAAAACTTAGTGCATAAACTCACCTGCCCATATTGTCAAGATGAAAAGAACTGTTCGTCTTAAAAATCACATTCAAGAGAACAGTTTTTGAAAATAAACAGTTACAAAAATTTTGTGTTTTAGCATTTTGGGCATGGCGTTAAAAAAGTTTATATTACAACGTATAGTATATTGACTAACAAAGTGTAATTCGCACGACAAGAAGTTGAAAAATTATTCAATTATCGCCTATCTGAACACGGTTACTTAATTTTCTGTCCACGGATTGATATTCATTGTTAGTTGTTATTTCGTTCGAACGCACATCATATTTGATATATAAAAGTAAAAAACGCATTTAAACATTTTGTTAACATTCATTATATATTATATTAACCACTGACACCTTATTTCATATGCGTACATTTTAAACTCTGTTTGTTTAAAATTAATAACGATGAAATAAGCGTTTATTTCCAGTAATGGGAGTCTTTTATTAGCAGCAAAAAGGATCCATTTCTGGTCTTTGCCGTCATGTAAACGAAATAGTATTTGAAACTGATGCCTGCTAAATAAAATTAAAATTAGATTTTTATGCTCATAATTATAAATAAGTTTAAATTACCACTGCAAATAACATCATTATGGCTTCTTAGGATTAAAAGTAATTCATGCTCGATTTGAAAGGGGTCCTATTAGCTACATCGATGAGAATCTTCGAAAATAAAAAAATATGATATATGAATGTCATATTCTCCTATTTAATACTCTTATCGAAAAGTCTATTTATAATGATGGCTTAGATTGATATTGGATAGCTGTAACTTATTTCCATTGTTATTTTTTCATTTGAGTAAAATTCTCTGGGCATCGTTGAATGTCTTCCAGTAGAAGTTAAAAGATACTCCAACTTCTTAAGGTATTGTTCTGCAGCAAAATTCTACAAGAGGTTGTGTGGAAAGGTTTGAATTTTCTTTTCATTTTATGCGACATAACATCCTGTGCGTTTAGTAATGATTTAATGGCTCTACCAATCCACACACGTTTAAAAATATAATTGCACATTTCAAATTAAGTGTAAAGTCACACAATTCATTAAGCGCTTTTTTTTAAATTTTTTATGTCAACGCCAAATGTATGAAAGTTTATTGTAACATAAATCAGTACAATCAGCATATTATTTTTTTAGTCCAATGGCATGAATTCGATTATAATTACATCATTTTTACGAACCGTATAATTCATTACGTTGTAATATTAATTTTTGCGGTAGGCCGTTTACGTCCCTACCGGGATCTCTTCAAATATTGTCCGGAATTTACCGCAAATGAGACTCCATCAAGGGTAAATTTATTTTAAAATTTATAATTATAAACTCTCTGCGACTTTTGCCGTATAATACATGCAGTTTAAAATCATTTACTGATTCAAGTTGTATGGATAGATTTTTATTTAGACGGAGCCTACTTGGAGTCTCTTAACTACTGAAATTCTCACGAGCAATTATCGATCTTCATTTATATACAAGATTCCATTCTACTTGGTAAAATTGTAATGATTTTGATTTAAATGGCATGATTTGTATTATACATTCTTTATCCATATGACTGGGGTGGTCCAATTTAGGGAGTGTTCAATTATTTTTCAAAATTTTCTGCAGACGGGATATGAATCGGGTAACGCATACTTAAAGGTCTGCGATTCGATCAGTAACAAACTTTGTACAGACTTGAAAGGTTTGCATTAAGAACAGAAACAGTCTAATGGATGAATTGGTTTTGCTAACTGATACAATAAATAAAAAAAATACTGACAAAGCATATTAATTTAAGATTCTGGCACCTGACTTCAATTCAACAGGACTTCTCAAATAAGCAGAATTTCATGTTGCATACTAGCAGGTCTGAGGATGCTCGTTATATTTAAGGCATAGAGATATTCAAAATATATTTAACTTGAACGGAAGTCTTATCAAATAAATAAGATATTATACTACTTAAACCTGCATATACAATTCGACGCGTTTAGCATAGAGAAAATAGTGACAGATGCCGAAGCAACTATGCATCTATACGTGTCCCTTTCGCAATAGATTTTGGGCAGTATTTGAAATGTTTGCAATGGGTACGAAACTGTTCAACGGATAATTTTTTTTGTTTTGCTTCCTTTTGCAAGGTATATTTTTGTTTCTGCTTAATAATCGATTCATTAAATCGGACAATCCAAAAGAATACCTATTTACTAATTCAAATTGGTTTTTTGCATTCGTCTATATATGTATTCATAATACAGACATAAATCTAAAATTCTATGAAATTTCCCTATGTGTCTTTCCGTTTATTCCATTCATAACATAAAATTGGTGGTTATTTAGTAAGTTATGTCGACGAGCTATATAATAGGCCCAGTCCAAAAGAAAAGACATACTCAAAATATAAGTTCCCACTTGAAGGAAAATTGCGTATATTTTTAAAGATCTGTGTCGCTAAGATTTAAGTGCATAACTCCAAAATAACTATCGCCCGGATTGAGCCACAATCATGGTAAACTATTTAAACTAATTCAAGACTTCTATATAAGTGCCAAATCGGAGTTCTATTTTTAATTTTCTCTATTTGTATAATAATTACAACTAAACACAGTATTATATATATATATATATATATATATATATATATATATATATATATATAAATATATCAACAACATAGCTCTCAAGATGACTAATATAAATGGGGAGACGTATACATACTCATATAGATTTCGGCAACTCCAGAGAAGGCGACAAGCACGTAATCCTATTTAATATGACACAAAACATATAAAAGAAAAAGTTTCATTTTATAATATATTATACATAGAAAGACTCGTAAACAAATTATGATGATGCAGATGACAAACCGCAATCATTTTTACAAATTCTGATAAAAATTGACGAAACGCATATCACAGTAAAACGCTGAATTTCAGCATATATCTACAATTGACTCCCGAAAAGTGTGCCACGGACTTGCACCAGCTGTCTTTTCAGTCGTTTATTGAAGGTCTGCTCAATAAGATGAAAACTCTTTCCATATAACGAAGCCCATTTCTTTTTCAAATAGGGAAGTGAATATAAATGACGACAGGCTGTATGCAATTTTATATCCCTAGATCAGACGATTGCGTTTAGTATTCTAGAGGATTAAATTTGTTGCACTTTTCAGTGCCAAAGTTCATCATATGGTAAGCATATTTTATTGCAAAACATTCTATATTCTTAACTGAATTTTACCTCAAACATTTGTTTCTACTAATGTTGCTGGAATAAAATTTAAATATATTAGTTTTTTTTATTTTTAAGGCTAAATCAATCCTATTTATGATATTATTTTTTTTTGCAGTTGGCCAGATCAATATAAATATGAGATAATTGAATCTTGAAAATTGTGTGGAAACTTCTAAGGATTACCATTAAAGACATTTTCGCATGTTTTGCATTTGTCTTTGTCGTGATCCCAGTATTATTCCCGTCCACTACAGGAAAAAAATGCGATTCCATTTTATTTTAATCTGCCCACTATAACTAATTATATGTAAAAATGTGTCATCTAAATGGAAATAATTCTTCCATGAGTTATCATTTTGCATGGTTAATTAAATTTAGCTTATAAAGTAAAACATATATTAATCAAGATTTTAAACATACAAATTATCGACTATGTCAGTTTTTTTACAGATATCTTAACTTTAATAGCAATGTCTTCTGATTTATTTGGACCTACATGATATGCAGCAATATATAGTTGTACATTTGGAATTAAAATCAATTGGTTAGTCTCAGTTCAATCAAGAATTTTTAAAAAAAACATGCTTTTTTATGTCAATAAAATTAAAACGCTTCCTCGAAATTGTGAAAAAAATATGATCTTGCTTAATTTTGGCAAGCTTTGGCAGTGCATTCAATTGCAGATGGCAAATCTAAGGCAGAAAAGGTCTAAAAATTCCATATTTTGGTTTGCAAATATTTTGAAATGTTGAGAATTTAAAAGTACGCGTCGTTATAATATGCCAAATAAGTTATAACTTTTGGGCCTATAATATGAAACAGTGCTCTATATGATGGATTCTTATTATTAATTTGACTTTCATTTGTGCAACATACGAAAATAAAATATTTGTAGTTCTAACTATCTTCTACATTACGCAAAAGGTATTTATGTTCGTATAGGTAATTGAGCAAAATTTGTCAAAGGCACGTTCAATAATAAAATTTGGTAAAGGTACATTTTTGTTTAGCCTTAAAAAGTTAAGCATGCATGATTCGTTTTGCCGTTTCTGTCATGCCAGAACATATTTACACAATTTAGTCGTCATTTAAGTAGTTTCATTTAGATTGATTGGTATTTTAACACAATAATACCATTTTATAAAATTTCGTTCACTCTCTTGGATTTTTTATGTTTGAACATTTTAAAAGTCATTTATGTTATTCTTTTAATGTGGCATTTCAAAAAGCATTATGCCACAGTATTTTATGAGCCATTACTCTTTACCACGAAAATTTAGTTTGAGTTTAATAACGACGTTGTCACGGTTGATCTGTTTTAAAACGTTACGTCAAATCAACTTCCAATGTTGTGCTTACAAAAGTCATTTGGATAGAAATTATATTAAGAAGCAGTGACTTTTATTCTAATGCCAATGAGAAACTCTAATGATCAAATATTACGGTTCTCCTAAACTGATATTTTAGCTATCAAATTTTGAGTATTAACAGAAACGACTCCGCAGAATCTATATGCTTATTAGAGATTTATGTAAACTCAATATGTTGAAATAAATTTTATTTCAATATTATTTACTCCAATAGTTTTGCGTTATACAATAACGTTATTTGCGCTCTATAGTATAATATGGATTTAATAATTGTAGTTTAGTGTCGACTCTGTCTGATAACTAGCAAATAATAAGAATGTCCCACGATAGTCCGAATAATTTTTGTTCAATTCCTACTTCTATATGATCAACTATAGAGATTGAATTATAATTTTATAAAAGCAACCATAGAATACTCAAAAATGGCCTCAAATTAACCTGTAGAAAATTGCATCTATAATAAATTTCCGACTAAGACGTGACACATTTTCGTTTTAATTTAAATATTCCATTTGATAGTTTTGCTTAAAGTTTTACTCTTACAGTCCAATTACTTTCCTTATTATCACTAAAATTAGAATAACAATTCATGACAGATATTGAATAACAATTTCCATCTTAAAGTCAAAGAATATTCTCTTGAAGTTTCACCTAACGATATGACGTAATAAAAATATCCAAAATTTGCGCGCAATATGCGAGTTCAAGGGCGTCGTAGATTACTTGAATGATTCGTGAGATAAATTCTGGCAGTAGGCATTGAGGTAAATGGTGATGAATTCCTAATAAGCACGAGACAAAACTAAAATATAATTTTCTTCTTGCATTTTATCACTGTTTTAATTCATATTTTAGGAAAATTAAAATAATAAAACTAACAATTTTTTTACCTATTAAATTTAAATTCATTTGGTTTGTTAATTATTGTTTTTTGATTTTACTTTTCAGGACTGCAATGCTACACTTGCATTTACTTTGCCGAAACTGCAACAATTTTTATATATTTCCTGCGATAATTTATGTGAGTTATCTGCCATAATTTACGGGGCACTTTTGGTTTATTTCATATGAATTAATTTTCTTTGAAATTCGATAAGCAATACACTAAAATTTCATGAAGTTGACAATTAACTTATACACGTCGATTGTAAATTTAACATGAAGCGCTCGAAAATCAATCACAAAATGGATGTAGTGAAACATTTACTAGTATCACAATATTTATATAATGCATGCTTCTAGGTCATTGTTGCCATTTTCTTACTGGCTTTTTAGTCGCAGACTTTTACGCAGATTTACCTCAAGTAAAATATAATTTTAGGTGTCAGATCGCTACTAGGGCAACAATAAAAATATTCTATGTGATCTAATAAGTTATTTTTCCCAACATTGGAGTAATGAGTATGTGTACGGAAAATATTTTGCTTCGAAAATATTATACGCAATATTTACTTTCGCATTAAAAGGAATAAATTTTTATAAGTAGCCTTAGTTCAACTTACACATCAGAATGTTTTGTAAAAAATCAGCTTTTAAATTTATTCTTTAAAAAAAGTATGCTCAAAGTAACTTTATTCTATTAAAAAATTATACTTATTTACATAGTAAAATATTGCTTATCAGCAAGGAAATAAATCTATTTTTAAATAAATTTCATCCATTATTTATTTTGATCTAGGAAAACGCTGTCCATGTTCTAGGCGTTCAAATACTCAACATTCGAGTTTGCGCTGAACTCTACGCCGAGGCAACTGTTTTAGCAGGAACGGCGTGTACAAAGACAAATAAATGCAATATGAGCCCCATACCAGCACGTGGTGCCGCTAATAAGTCTGCGCCAGCACTCAGTGCCACGATCCTATTTCTTACTCTAATTTTGTTTATTGCTTGTTTCTAGCTGCAATATTTGCATTTCACCACGCCATCCATTGAAAATCACAAATTATTGTACACTGACTGAACTAATTTTGTCTAACGTTTCACTTAATTATGGTTATTCATTTAAAGGTGTTCGACATTACACAGAAAATAAATATAAATTCACGATTGACTTATATTTAACAGTTGTTTTCTTTTACAACCCTAAAAATTGCATATCTAGTTCGTGTAGGGAGGATTTTATTCGAATTGATTCTTTTCCAAACGTGTTCTCACAGCTTTCCGATTGAGTCTACCCTTAGGATTAACAAATCGAACAGTTATTTTAAATAATGAACAAAACTGAAGCAAATGTTCACTTCGAGTAAGAATCAGTAAAAACTTTTCTTCACTAGACATGTTATTGGAAAGAATATAAAAGCTCTCTGTTCCATTTTTCTGTGTCAGTTTGTAGATGTCAAATTCTTTTTAAGGAAATAAGTAGAGCTTATTTGTGAGAAGTTCAAATTATCATCTAATTGATATAAGGGATAAAAAACAACTTTCCTGAGTGTTACGAAATTAATTCGACAAAAAAATGGCATAGCCACGAATGAACTATTTCGTTTTATATGTTTTTAACAAAAATGTTTACAAATTAGTTATTTGATTTCATGTTAGATTTTTAAATTCCTCATCTTGATGAACCAAAAATTTTGTTGCCAATCGAATCACACAGCGTTTTTATGATGCCTGAATAACCTTAACATCATTAAACAACCATCGGCGTAGTATTATTTATTTTCAAAGTGTCCTAACATGCGCCTTAATACGGATTATGCATTATAAATAATGCTAATAAAATTATCAGTGTATGATGATGAAAAGCTGGTTTTTATTTGAATTGTGCTAAAATGAATGTATAACAGTCACACGTTTCCGCCAGGAAATATAATAAAACACAACTTATTTTTATAATTGTCATAGGTATGTTACCTGGCATGAAATTGACGACGCTAAACGAATAAACACCATGTTGTTTTACATGGCGTATTCTAAAAATTTTATGCAATTAGAATACATGAAGAATTTCGTCTTAAGACATGATACGACAAATCAAACTATGTGAAAGTATACGAAAGTCAAAATTTGTAATAAGTCAAAGAAAATTTCAAATGGTCTATAAGAATGGGCTAAAGACAGTATGAATACAATTGCAAATTGCAATATTGCTCAGTTTTGCTTATTCCTATAGTTCTAAACGTAATTATTGCTTTTAAAAAAGCATAACTAAGTTAGTCGCGCCGAGAAAATATCAATATTATGAATATGTCACTGTTCAAAATGTTGTTACATGACTATATTGATTTTTTTCAAAAGTTCAATTGTCTATTGAACTAATTGTTCAAAATTAAATTCATACGACACTCACTTAACTCATAATTATTTCCGAGTTTTTCTCTTTCCGAATTTAGGAATATCTATCAAAATTGGAGGTTCGAATGAACATAAATAGCAATTGGCTAATTACCACCTGTAATGTCATTAACGATTTCATCTCTAGAACCATACATTGATCAGTTCATAGTGCCTGTCCAGTCTAAAGACACTAAAATCAAATAGAATGACAATTGAAGGGAATTTTATTTCACAAGATATCAGTATGTAATTGAAGAATGTTCATAGTGAGAGGCAATGTGTCATGGACTATGAATAAAATGTGGTCACGTTTAAAGCAAATTCAGTAGCAAAATGTCACACAGCACTTGAAGTGGTCAGAGTAAGTTAAAAACAGACTAATTAATGATTTTTCGCAATCAATTATTGTTTAATTGTATTGTCTATAACCATGTGTGGCGATAGCTACAAACAGTTAATGTTTGCGACTGAATAGAAATTGTGCGGCCGACATTTCCAGTCAAGTACAATTTACGCGAGACTATTAGAGTTGAGAACCGCATATATAATTTTGCTTTCCGTATATATTCCATGCGGTTTGTTCCTTGATAGGCAGTTTGCCGTCGTACTCTAATGATGATTATGGATGGCCGAAACGCTTCAGTGCGTTGCGAGTGGCGGCAGTTTTGCTATGTTGTCCGACGACTGATTAAATACAATGGGATTGGTGTTTACTTCAAGCGCGCAAACTTGATTTATAAAATTTTTACCACCACTCGCGCAATCAATTTTTATTTAATAAATGAATTGCTTTGCAAGTTTACACAATTTTAGCTTATATTGTCAAATGATTATTTCACCGGATTTTGGTTATATGCAAACAGAAATCTTAATGCAGTTAATGAATAGAAGTTTTGCTGCATCCGTGCAGACTGTTTATTACGTTACAAATCAAATTTATCCTGACGTAGACATATGACAGATATTAATTTCAAAGAGATTAATATATCCCTATACATTATCGGGACTATCGGGATTCGTTTCTAAGCATAAAAGTAAAAATGTAGTCATCTTCCTCACAATTCGCACAATATTGAAATCATGCAGTTCTCACACAAATTATAAATATTTTTGAGTCCTTCTTATTCCGAATATGGACTAATCTACCGAAATCGAACTCTTGATTTTTTATTTATTAGAAGTTTTTTGCATCTTAGTAAGCTGTTTATCGCGTTACAAATTCAATTAAACAAACTGGTAGTGATTTTTTACGTGCAGTACAGTTCGGCAATTCATTCGCATTCTCAAAAATTTCAAATTGGTCATCCATGTGCAGACAACGTCGATATTCTTTTCCCTCGAACCTTTCCGCCAATGTCATTTTAATTTATTAATGACATTAAATGGCATTTAATCGGGTTAATCATAATTATTTTTTCTTACATTTTAGAAGATGTTGCGTGTTCTCGGTTTCCCAACGTTGTGACCATGGAAAACCAACAAATATTGAGATAGGAAAATGGAGCCTGAATAACAATGAACAATCCAAATGGGTTTCTATTAAGGGTCATTATTAAATAATGACTTTATATAAAACGGGAACATTTTAAAAATTGAAAGAATAATCAATGTATATGTTTAAAAATGTCAGAAGTATCCTTCTTGCTGTACTGGGAATAGTTACTTCATCCTTGTTCGGAATTATTAGTCAAATATTTGACCGTTTATTGCCACTGAAATAATCGGGGTCTGTTATTTCATTTTATATAAAAATAATAAATGTGTTCTACATAATTAAGGCATATATACATTCTGTCGATGAAAAAATACCTTATATCATTTCTCCAAATAAAGTTTTCTAGCTTGAAATATTCACATATCCCATTGTATTAAACAAATCGTCTGAAATCATAACAAACCTACAGCCAGTCGCGTTAATACCTTCCATGATCATCATCAGAGTACGACGACAAACTGACTATCGAGAGTCAAACCGCATTAAATATATTTAGAAATAAACGTTAGGCATGCGACTCTCACTTCTAGCAGTCTCGCGTACATTGAACTACACTGGAAATGTCGTCTGCACGATCTATATGCAGTCACAAAAATTGACTTTTTGCAGCTTTCGACACAATTTCATATAGAGGCAATACGATTTAAAAATAATTCATTGCGCAGGTGGTGGTAACATATCTTTAAATCAAGTTTTCGAGATTGTAGTAAACACCAATCCCATTGTATTTAACCATTCGTCGGAAATCATAGCAAACCTACCGCCAGTTACAC
>JAQBSW010005342.1:0-58445 GCA_029291075.1 Eudiplozoon nipponicum | reverse complement strand
TGTACCGACTTGGCAACCATAGTGTTAGTACTTGGTACCTCTTCGGTACTATTATGTAGATATCGGTACTGACACCATAGCAACAGTGTTGGTATCCTTTACAGAATCTGTATATACATTATAAATAGTGAGTTAGCGTGGAAGTTGTAATACCAAATCTTTTATATAATGTTACCTTCAATTCTGCAGTTTTACACATTTGTATAGTAGATCGTTCGTCGTTTAGTCCCACATTCCACACCCAAATATATAGAGGGTAAAGGGCGTAATATCGGCTCCGAATGATAAGTCACCAGTAAGCACGATACGATTGTGCACAAGATTATACTTTCCGTTTATGCTGGTTTTGATTTATCCTTCTGGTCATAATTGAAATAATTTGTTACTAGGTGCGCAATACCTAATAGAAATTTGCATAATAGATGAAAGGGCCCGTGCAGGTTTAAAGGGTCAAGAATTTATTGGAGCAAAAATATTATATATTCAATTGCTATTCTACACAGTTTAGTAAATCGATTAAACAATGAATGATTGCTTGAGTATTGGTAACAATTCATTACATGAAATTTGTGACATTGAATTTAACAGCAATCCAATTGCATTTAATCAATCGACGAACAACAAAGGTAAACTACTGCCAATCGCACTTACTGACGCGTTTCAAACTTCCATGATCATCATAAAATTACGACGGCAAACTGACTAGCGAGGATCAAACCGAAATGCAAATATTTGGAAAGCAAATAAGATATGCCGCTCTCACATCTAGTAGTCTCGCCTACATTGTACTTGACTGGAAATTTTCGGTTGCACAATTTCTATGCAATCACGAACATTAACTGTTTGCAACTTTCGCAGTAAGCTCACAATTGGATGTAAACAGTTGTTACCACTTCCCGCGCAATCAATTATTCTTTAATTGTTCTTAAAATCAAGTTTGCGAGCTTGAAGTAAAAACCAATCCCATTGTATTTAACCAGTCGTCGAACAACATAACAAAACTACCGCCAGCCGCAATGCACTGACGCGTTTCGACCTTCCTTGATCATCATCAGAGTACGACGGCAAACTGACTATCGAGGATCAAACCGCATTGAATATATATGGAAATCAAATTTAGATATGCGGCTCTCACCTCTAGCAGTCTTGCATACATTGGACTTGACTGGAAATGTCGGCTGCACAATTTCTATGCAGTCACGAACATTAACTGTTTGCAGCTTTCGCCACATATACATATATAGGCAATACAATTTAAACAATAATTGATTGCGCGGGTGGTGGTAACAATTCTTTAAATCAAGTTTGCGAGCTTGAAGTAAACACCAATCCCATTGTATTTAACCAGTCGTCGAACAACATAACAAAACTACCGCCAGCCGCAACGCACTGGCGCGTTTCGACCTTCCTTGATCATCATCAGAGTACGACGACAAACTGAATATCAGTTATTGTTAAATTCTATTGCCTTTATATGTATATGTGGCGAAAGCTACAAACAGTTAATGTTCGTGACTGCATAGAAATTGTGCAGCCGACATTTCCAGTCAAGTTCAATGTATGCAAGACTGCTAGAGGTGAGAGCCGCATATCTAAATTTGATTTCCATATATATTCAATGCGGTTTGATCCTCGATAGTCAGTTTGCCGTCGTACTCTGATGATGATCATGGAAGGTCGAAACGCGTCAGTGCGTTGCGGCTGGCGGTAGTTTTGTTATGTTGTTCGACGACTGGTTAAATACAATGGGATTGGTGTTTACTTCAAGCTCGCAAACTTGATTTAAAGAATTGTTACCACCACCCGCGCAAACAGTTTTTGTTAAATTGTTTAATTGTGTTGCCTATATAGATATGGCGAAAGCTGAAAAAAGTTAATTTTTGTGTCTGCATAGAAATTTTGCAGCCGACATATCCAGTCAAGAATAATGTGTGCGAGATTACTAGAGGTGAGATCCGATTATTAAATTTTGCTATCCATTTATGTTCATTGCGGCTGTTTTGATGCTTGTCAGCTTTCCGTCATACACTGATGATGATCATGTAAGGTCGAAACGCGTCACTGCGGGCGACTGGCTGTAGTTTTGCTATGTTGTTGATGATTAGTTAAATACAGTAGGATAGGTGTTTACTTCAAGCTTACAAACTTGATTTAATGATTTAGTCGATTAATAAAAGGAAAAATCAAAAGAAACAACGGTGGTTAGGATAATAAAAGAAAACATTTTTTAGCATCCAATTTAACTGGGGACCGAGTTCTTCACACGGCCATGAAGACAGTTGTAACTGTTTGAAAATAGTTATTGCAATTAAAATAAGTGATTTATTTAAAGTAACACGCTTATCTTTACCAGAAATAAAAGTGAAACAACCGGTGAATATCTAATTAACAATCGTTTATCAATATACATTCGTAAGTTTTCGATTAACTGACGTAGGCCCATTGACCAGACTGTTGCTAACCATATTAAGTGATGGTTGAGTTTAAAACGCTAATGTTGCGATTGCGGAACGCATTATTGTAAACTCGCAGGTATGTTCTCCAGATGTGGCATTTAATAAAATGAGCAAATGCAATTAAGGAAATGAGTTGACAACACACGAAGTGCTGTGAATAAACAAACCGCAGTCTGATTTATGCATGCCGAAGAAGCATAATCGATCATTAAGCCTAAATTTCAGGTGATGCACACAAATTTGTTGTCGTTACGTTATTTAACATTATCTCTTCGTTATAATTGTCTGACTGGTTTGACTTTCAAATAAATTATACACTGATTTGTTTAATAAAAAATTTTAATTAAATTACATGCTTATACAGTAGAGCTTCATTGATTAAAACCAATTGTTTGTATTCTTCTTATTGATTACCTTCGGTATATTTTTATGTCTACTTTCGTTAATGGTATCACGAAGTGGAATTCAATTTTGAAATGCGATTGAAGAAAATATGATTATTAAAATGCTAGATTAAAATCTAACAATTGAAATAACTGATTCCCGTTTTAAAAAAATATTAACGCATTACATGATATTTAATTTACACATTTCAAACATAAAACAAACTAATAAATGCACCAGAGATAAAATAAAAGTTTTTACTTGTAACTGTACAAGTGACAAGCTATTTGTTGATATTCAACGTCACATAGATAATCATAATGCATTTCTAACAAAAGGTTTTCATGTTAAGATGTACAATTGAATTTCTATACCCAATTAATAGTTATTAAGTTCTTACTTTCTTACGCCATCTAAATTTTGTACTGATTACATATGTTTAAACGAATTCTGTTTTGATATTTTAATACAATATCACTTCCATATTTGCCTCGTTGGAGGTGTTATATTGACATATGTTGGATGGTTTGTTGGAAATTTATGCCAGAATGGATACGCACTAGGATCCAACTGATCGGAATACCAACAACATTACGAGTTGACTATGAAAAATTACGTGATTTATGGACCCTGGAACGTAACAGTTGAGTTGAAAAGCATTACACGACAGGATTTCACGTTCGAATCACGGCCACTGAAATAGCGTATACTAGCGACAACTGCCAGGTTAAGACTTAACCAAACAGGTTGGTGAATCGCATTTTATACTTTGTGCGATTTTAATACATTACCATGTTTTTGCCTTACAACTTTTATATATATATATATATATATATATATATATATATATATGCTATTCCAATTAGGAAGAAAAACATTAAAAATTTGAAATTCAATTAGAAACATAAATGTAATATTTTGAAAGCAATGGATTATATATATATATATATATATATATATGATATTTATATTATTATACAACAATATATTATTTATAATTATGTTCACCAAATTAGCGATAAAGGCCATTTATTTCGTGAATACTAATCATCACTTATACAATCATACATATTTATACATTTTGGGTTTTCAATTGATTATGCTAGTGGTAAAAAATCTGACTCGTTTTTACTGCTGTTTCTTGTTTTGACTGGTTGGTGAGTGTGTTTGCGTTTGTGTTTGTGTGTATGCGTGTTTGCATGTAAAGGTCATTCTCGCAGTATTGCGAAGTGATGTCTGGGATCTTGTCATTATTGTTTTGATAGCTTGAGAATTAACCATTTGTGCGCATTGTTCACTGTTACATATACAAGTGCTATTTTTCCCAGTATAGTTGATCGTTTCACCTCGTTGCGCAAAGTTTTCACGTGGTAACAACGCCAGTGTTGATTGCAGTGTTAAACGCTCACATTGTTTGGAGACTTCTGTCATCGTATGTGCCTCTGTTATTTCCACTTCAGTTTGTTGCCAATCCGATTGTACGTTTGTTGATTCTAGTCGAGGGCCTGTTTAATTCTTGGCTGGATACTAGTAGATTGTTGCTGAATTTTGTTATTCTGGCCAGTCGATAAGAATACGATAAGAATATATATATATATATATATATATATATATATATATATATATATATATATATATATATATATATGCATGTGTGTTTTCTGTCATCATCGTGTAAATAATACGATTGTAATAATTTGAGTAAATTGTTACTTACAATAAGTTTTACTTTAATTTTAGGCAAAATTTTGTTGGAGATGCGTAAATTTCTATATGATATTTTATTTCACTAGCGATGGTTTTCATTAATGTCCCTTGTTTTAAACAAAAGTTGATTAATAATAAAATTAACAATCACAATTATTCTAATTTACTCAGATAAAATATATTCTACAGAATTCCTAATTACACTTTATATAATTTTTTAATTAAACGCAGAATCACGAGTGGTGTTTTGTTTACATATATTCTTAATTGTACATGTAAAATTTTGTTTCACAACTGAAAATCCATTTCCTAATCGAGGTAAAATCTATTTATTCAGAAATTGAGTTTTTTTAAACATTTATCTGTAGCACTCGTACAATGATTTTACTGTTAAACCTCTGTTTTCTTGAAAGTATTAACTGATGTGTGTCTGTATACGGTTAAGTGTGTTTATCACTATAAAAGCAAGTATTGATTAATAGCCGGTTAGTTTTCCACATATGGGAGGTGATTTAGCTAGGATTTCGTTGTTTTTAAATGAATATAAGAACTGGTTTCGCTATACTGTTGGTCATGCCATATTTTGTGTAAATTGTGATGCATTACTCGAGTTACTTAACGTGGTTTGTAGTTTGAAGCATTAATTGCCCCTTTTAATGTTTAGATTCACACATTAAAACAAAATTAGGGTATAGTGTCTGGGACTGCTATTATTCAATTTATGATTCGAAGCCAACTAAATATAATACAATGTTTGCGGAAATATTGAAGTTGAAGTTAGGTGATTTTTAATTGATAATGAATCCTTTGTATACGCAATTGACTTTTACTACTTAGCTTTGTTAGTGCTTTGAAAATGATAAATTGGATTTGTGGTTCATTTAAAAATATGTTCCAAAACTGATGATTTTTATGAATTCGGTAGAACGTTTTTGATCAATGTAAATTTTGATAATTTCATTTATAAATGCATTCAATCGATATTAGTTAGTGTGTATTCTTAATAGGATTTTCTGGGTTAGCGTAAATCATCATTGATTTCCATTTTAAATTTGATCGTCCTGATTCTGAGTTATGATTAATAATTTAGTTATAAAAACTGCTTTGTTAATAAAGCGACACAATACGATACATAAAAAACGTGGCATGCCAGAGAACATGCGATTAAAAAATAATCATGTATTTAATTCAATGACAAATTCAACTCATCGCCAGATAAATAAACTCGTCTTCGGCAATACTGCGATATACAGAAATATTTAACACATGCTCCCACCAAGACAGGCACCCATGTTTAAGGACAAGTAAACGTGTATTTAACCAAAAACGTTCGTACAACTACCAAACAAAATACAAATAAAAAATGATTGCATTAAACATTAATTGATTGCGCGGGTGGTGGTAACAATTTTTTACATCAAGTTTGTGAGCTTAAATTAAACACCAATCCAATTTTATTAAACCAGCCTTCGCACAACATAGCAAAACTACCGCCAGTTGCACGCACTAACGCGTTTCGACCTTCCATAATCATAATCCGAGTACGACATAAAACCGACTTGTGAGGATCGAACCGCAATGCATATATATGGAAAGCAAAATTATATATGCGGTTTTCACCTCGTTAATGTACATGACTGCATATAAATTGTGTAACGGACATTTACAGTCAAGTATAAGGTATGCAAGACTATTAGAGATGGGAGCCGCATGTCTAATTTTGCTTTCAATATATAATCAATGCGGTTTGATCCTTGCTAGTCAGTTTGCTGTCGTACTCTGATGATGATCATGGAAGGTGGAAACGCGTCAGTGTGTGTATACATAATAATAACTTATTATGGTAAATGCCCTATTACGACTTAAACTTCATTTAAAACAATGCTGCATGCTTAATATAAGCACTGATCCCATTGTACGAACGAATGTAAGTTTTGAATAAAGTATTGTTTATGTTATCAAAAGCAGACGTTCGTTTGACCAGTTTCGTTTTTCTTAGGAATTCGTCGAGTATTAAACAGAATTTTGCAGCGCATGTGGCTCGAAACGGGCCTCATTAAAAAATGCCTGTGACTATCCACTGCCCCACCATACAGTACTCTGAACGCACTATTGAGTTATATATTAACTTATGTTTTCTAATTACTCATTTCTTCAGATGAAGCTTGTGTGCATCTCTTTTGTCCTGAAGTTCCAATTAACAACTCTCATCTTGCCAATGTATAACATATACCATGCTACCAGGGGAAGTTGTATTGAATTGAATATTTATACAATTTAAAATCCACTGATTGCGCCGGTGGTTATAAAAATAATTTAAATCAAGGATGCGTGACTGATTTAAACACCGATTTCATTATGTACATACTTGTCAGTATTCGCTAAGCACTGCATGTAGCAATAACCAACTTTTAGACCGAGAACGCATCGAGTTTCCTGTCTAGAGCTGACATAAATAAAACAAAAATTCCTTACAGAAGTGCACAAATTAAGATGAAGCAGTCAGCTCAATGTTGGAAGCAGACTTCAAGCCACAGAAGTGAATATACAATATTAAATATTTTTATTTTGGTTTACTAAATGGTCGCGCTTCATACGAGCAAATTCTTACAAATAATTGATTAAGAATAAGGAATTTGTGTTGAGTTGAACAAATTGGCTTCTGATGGATTTGAAAACTTAGTAAGAGAATTGTCTGAAGAAATGAACAAGTTTACTGCGGAGTTAGGCATTACTACGTCTCGGCTGTACGACACACTTATAATAAATTCTGAGGGAATCTACTTAAACGAACCAACCAATATCGGTGAAATCAACATTGTGTAAGGTAACAAAGGCATTCATTCAGTACACCAATTTTGACCTTATTAGGGAAGTTTAAAATAACTTTCAGACTATTACAGTAGACGTGGTACGAACCGCGGAACATTTGCTCGGAGTGCGCCAAGCTGACGAATGCTATACACAATTTTCAGCTATACACTAAAATATGATTTTTGCTATCGATTACTTCAGATGGAGCCAAAGAAGCATGTCATTTGACCTATAGATCCAACCAACCAAACCCAATCTCTCATTATTAAACAGACTGCACCAAATAGAGAAATAATATTTAACTGAAACTTTTTACACTTTCATAATCATTGCTTGTGTCGGTGGATATAACTTAGATTTAAATCAAGTTTACGAGCTTGAAATAAGTACTAATTTCATCATATATAAATTTGGCAGTATAAATTAAGCATTGGTCAATGTTAATGCAGAAATTATCCAGTAGACAGGTGTTGTCTTCATTGGGAACCTTTCAAGTTCTTTCCAGAATTTTGTAGCAGACAGGGCTCGAATCCGTGCACATTTATTTCGGAATCTACTACTCAATCCACTGTGCCACCCCATCGCATAATACACAAAAGTTTTAGGTATATTCTATATCAGATTGTCGCTTAGCTATTCTTGCAAGTAAAGCCTATGCTACATTCTCAGACCTAAAGCTCCCACTAACCACGCAAAACTGTCTTAAGAGAACAGAAACCACGCTACCTCTGTAAGTGACATTGAACTGAAGATTTATAAAATTAAACACTCATGGGTTGCTTAAACAGTAATTGTTTCAAGATCGTTTGCAGAATTTAAATTATAGTTATCTGGACATGCGAATCAATGAATTTTTAAAAGCATTGGATTTTCGAGAATAATTCCATTTGATATATAACGTAATGTAAAATGTATAATGACCTCATATTTTTGCGCTTGTGATTCAATGGGTTTCATACTCCGATAGAAATTTTATTTGAATATTCTGGAGGAAATTACCGTTGTTTAATATTTCTTTCCATATAAATCGATACGGATTACCAAATGGCATATTTGTTTGTAGGCTCACTAACAATATACAAACGAATAATTAATGAAAATTTCTTATATTATTAGCTGAATGTCCGTAAAAATGAAAAAAACACAATATCAATTTCAAAGTGCAGGATTCAGGCTCAAATCTTTATAATTAGGAGCGTTAATGTAACATAAACAATAATAAAAATTTTTATATACTGGCGGTGGTTTTGTTATGTTGTTCGATGACTGATTAAATACAATTGGATTGGTGTTTACTTCAAGCTCGCGGTGGTCTTTTTATATTTCTTATAACTGTTTTATTATTGTCTTACACTTTCGTGTTTGCGTGATCGATTTGCAAAAAATCCGTCTCCTGTTTACTAGCTATTGCCTTTAAGTACGTAAAAACGCAAAACCATAAATGATACGGCAACTAATGAAGAGCTGTGTTTTATCAAATTTCGGCATAATTTACACAATCATAAAGAGCATTTCGGAGAATTATGCCTGAAATAAATGAGATGCTTGCGAATTGTTGGACTATTCCGTGTTTGATATTTTCTTCTCGTTGCAGTTTACTGCTCGGTTTGACATTTTGCACGTCGCATTATGTCCATTTCAAAATGATTACTAATAAAAGTATAAGGTAATATTCTCTATATTCGAAAAAATATCGCTTTTGGTTTGGCAAAGGAAATGTATTTATGAATTTTATATTAGCGCAGATTACAAAAGAATTTGTCATACATTAATTAAACCTTATAGATTCACGTGTAAATTGAATTTTTTTGACAGAATTGCATTACATTTATCCAAGCCTCTTTTTATTACACGTATTCATGGCTACCATTCTTATTCGTATTAACTTAATTATTATAACATGTATGTATTGTTATTTTGGTTATATGCTATGTTTGAAGTAAATGAATTCAGAGATAATTCGCGCATTTTATGAAAATAATTAACGCAAAGCTAAAAAAGGGATGAACGTCGTAATTCTAATTAAGCTTATTTTCGTTTGATTTGACGACTAAATATTAGGTAAGTAAGCACGAAACGAATGTGCATGAGATTATACTTTCCGTTCATGCTGCCTTTGGTTTATCCTTCTGGTCACAACTGAACTATTTTGTTACTAGGTTCGCAAAACCTAATACATACTTGCATATATATTAGCTCTTCGCAACAAAAAGTATTTAACTGTAATATATTGAATTAAATGATGTCATGCTTACCGCGAAATGTGATAACTGATATCGATGAAGGCCAGAGTGTATGGATTTACTGGAGTAACAGGTGTTCAGAAATTGTTGTAATTCTCAATTTCGGTGAACTATAGCATAAATTGATATCCATCAGGTTGGTACCATGTACCGACTCGGAAACCAAAGTGTTAGTACCATGTACATTTTCGGTACAATAATGTTGGTATCGGTTACTAACACAATAGCCATAGTGTTAGTATCCTTTACAGACTCGGTATATATATTATATAGTGTGAGTTAGCGTTGAAGTCGCATTATCGTAGACTTTATATGATGTTAGCTTCACTATTGCTGGTTTACACATTCGTCTAGGAGATTGTACCGTCCTATTAATCCACATTCTTCGACCAAATATATAGTGGTTAAAGGGCGTAATACCGGCTCGTACTGATGAATCGCCAGTAAGCACGAAACGAATGTGCATGAGATTATACATTCCGTTCATGCTGCCTTTTGTTTATACTTATGGTCACAACTGAACTTATTTGATACTAGGTTCGCAACACGTAATACATACTTGCATAAATATTTGTTCTTCGCAAAACAACAGTATTTAACTGTTATGTATTGATTTAAAAGATGTCACGCCTACTGCGAAATGTGGTAACTGATATAGATAAAGGCCAGAGTGTATGGATTCACTGGAGCATCAGGTGTTCAGAAATTGTTGTAATTTTTAATTTCGGTGAACTATAGCATAAATTGTTATCAATCAGGTTGGTACCATGTACCGACTCGGAAACCATAGTGTTAGTATCATGCACCTATTCGGTACAATAATGTTGGTATCGGTTACAAACACAATAGCCCTAGTGTTAGTATCCTTTACAGACTCGGTATATATATTATATAGTGTGAGTTAGCGTTGAAGTCGCATTATCGAAGACTTTATATGATGTTAGCTTCACTATTGCAGGTGTACACATTCGTCTAGGGGAATGTACCGTCCTATTATTCCACATTCTTCGACCAAATATATGGTGGTTAAAAGGCGTCATATCTGCTCCTACTGATGAGTCGTTAGTAAGCACGAAACGAATTTGCATGAGATTATACTTTCCGTTCATGCTGCCTTTGGTTTATCCTTCTGGTCACAACTGAACTAATTTGTTACTAGGTTCGCAACACCTAATACATACTTGCATATATATTAGTTCTTCGCAAAAACAGTATTTAACTGTTATATATTGAATTAAATGATGTCATGCTTACCGCGAAATGTGATAACTGATATCGATCAAGGCCAGAGTGTATGGATTTACTGGAGTAACAGGTGTTCAGAAATTGTTGTAATTCTCAATTTCGGTGAACTATAGCATAAATTTATATCCATCAGGTTGGTATCATGTACCGACTCGGAAACCATAGTGTTAGTATCCGTGTACTCATCGATTACAAAAAAGTTGGTATCAGTTACTAACACAATAGCCATAGTGATAGTATCCTTTACAGACTCGGTATATATATTATATAGTGTGAGTTAGCGTTGAAATCGCATTGTCGTAGACTGTATATGATGCTAGCTTCACTATCGCAGGTTTACACATTCGTCTAGGAGATTGTACCATCCTATTATTCCACATTCTTCTACCAAATATATAGTGGTTAAAGGGCGTAATACCGGCTCCTACTGATGAGTCGCCAGTAAGCACGAAACGAACGTGCATGAGATTATACTTTCCGTTCATGCTGCCTTTGGTTTATCCTTCTGGTCACAACTGAACTAATTTGTTACTAGTTTCGCAGCACCTAATACATACTTGAATAAGAAAACAGGTCCATAAAATCCACAGAGTATGTAGCGTCTTTAATTCACCAAAAATAACATAAAATTATGCAACTGGAAAGTCGACAGCCAGTTAAATATTTCATCAGAAGAACAGGCCAAGGATGAGTGATACATTCACAGTCAATTATGCAACTGCTTACTTCTCAGTCCTAAACAAACACACACACACACACACACACACATATATATATATATATATATATATATATATATATATATATAAGAAAATATGCAGGCGTGGTGTACATACTAACGAATCGTCAGATGTTGTTAAATCGCTGTAATTTCACTGGGATGAGTGTACACGTGCAGTAACTGATATTCCATTTCGAGGAGTGTACTCGTGCAGACACTTGTACACATACATAGCACACACAGAGTGAAAAGACAGTTATGCTTAAGAGATAATGCAGTAAATATATATAAAACAGTTCAAACTAAATTTATTACTTGACTTAATGATTGACAAAATGTTTTTATGGACCTCGAAACCGGAAGCCAAAATTTTTGGTGTAAAATTGAAAAAAGTGGATGGCAACACATTGTTGTGTAGACCAAGAGCCGGGTAAAAAAACACTTAACCAGTTACAATAATTGCCCAAGTGCAACAAAATAAGTAAACACTAGGTATGGAGATTGTAAACAAATATTAACATGGAAACCGTTATCAACACGCAAAAAACTGGAGCAAATCCATGTAACGAAAAGTTGACAATCATATTATATTTAAATATTTTCGTTTCTGCTTGTTCAAAGCAAAAAAAGTAGTTACGCTCACCGGAAGCTGTTATTAGCAACATTCGTAATCCACAGTTTCCTATTTTGTATGCTAATAATTAGCACATCTTTATTTATGCATTATGTATGATGTACCTAGTAGCAGGTCTATTCATACGAAACTAGGATGATACGACAAATCCAGCACAAACGTGTTGTTTCATTTACGAATGTATTTTGTGCTTACTAGCTGATGATCATGAGTTGCACACTCGTGAACAAACACGGTATGAATCTTTAACAATAATTGATTGCGCGGGTGGTGGTAACAATTCTTTAAATCAAGTTTGCGAGCTTGAAGTAAACGCCAATCTCATTGTTATGTTGCTCGACGATTGGTTAAAAACAATGGGATGAGTGTTTACTTCAAGCTCGCAAACTTGATTTAAAGAACGGTATGAATCTTTTTCGACTAATTAAATAAAATGGGATTTTTGTTTATATCAAGCTCGCAAACTTGATTTAAAGCATCGTTACCACCATCCGCGCAATAACTTGTTGTTTATGCATCTATGTAAACATGAAATCGTAAAATTGAAAGCAGAAAAATATGCATTGGAAAATTAAGCGCAGACTGGATTTAATGCATGTAAATTATTGAGCATTACCCATAATCAACCGTTATCTGTCCGCACTTCTGTTTGCTTTGTATTCGACAATATAGATAGAAATTAAGGTCTCAAAGAAACAGAGAAATCAATTTGGAATCGATAACCCAATTCGGAGGGACCCGGTGTCGCCAAACACAGCATCACTACTATGATTATAAGTCACCGTTTTGAATGTGTGTAAAAAAGGAGACCATGATTTATCAATAATGATCCTTCCGTAGGTTCACCTATGGAAACCTTGTTACGAATTTTTCTTCCATAAAATGATTATGTTTGGTCCTCTTCTCGGCACCGGTCGAACAGGCTAACACCTATTTACAATAGCACCAACCCAATTGCCTTTGCAAAACAATTATATCGGTAGTAGCCGCGGGCGGTGTGTACAAAGGGCAGATATGTAATCAGCACAATCTTATGACTTGCACTTATTGTGAATTCCTCGTTCACTGTGGCAAAATAACAAACCCCGATTCCTGTCACGACGGTCATGGACCAGTTTTCCTAACCCTTTCGGGCCAGGAGTTCATACTCGTTGGCACCGTCATTGTAGTGAATACAGAGAAACGTTTTTGTATCCCACAAAATTTTTAAAAATATTTTCACATGGAAATGGAACTATAAAAAGCATTTCTACTTTCTCCGTATAAATGTATCTTCCAAAAAATTTTCTGATATATTTTTGTAGGCATTCAACGTTTTCCAAACTCTGTGAGACTAACCAGATTTTTGACTTAATAAGTCATCCATGAATTCGGAGAATCCTATCACGAGACATCACTTTTTGGCACGTTTCCAATGTGCAAAAATAAAACATGGAGCAGGTAATATGAATTTTGTGATCTTTCGTGCCAGAATCCACAGTTTCTTCATAAAACTATTAAAAAGACACAAGTCTATTATGAATAAAACGGATGAAATGTGAAAAATTGCGTTTTCCAAACGGTGCTGTGTCTGATTTCAATTTATTATAATTTAATCGATAATGCGTCAAATCTTTGTGACCATTTGGGAACATTTTATACGAAAAAAATCTACGAAAATTTAGATCTCGGCTGTTACAAAAAGAACTGAACCAAAGTTGAATTTTTGGAGACGAAAAGATTAAACGTCTATGCGTGAAACAATTTCACGCGGCAGAACCGTACACCAAAATTAAAATTCACTTTTTGTCTTATTCAATCAGCCAAATTAATGAAGAGTTCCCAATAAGGACGAAACCGGTCTACTGGATGAATTGCCTTTTCTACACTATACAACTCTCAGTTTATACTGATGTATGTAAGTAATTAATGGGTCAGGTGTTTATATCAAGACCGCAACCTTGATTATAATAATTGTTATCACCACCCGCGCAACCAAAGTTCGTTTAATTAGCCAAATTAATTGTTCGAGAGGGCCGGAATAAGTAGATTTAATAAATATACTCAGTCAGGACCGTCTCCATTCTTTCCAGACGCCAATTTATACAAAATTATACTAATTTTGGCATCAACACAATCAGTGATGTAGGTTACACCGACAATAATTACATTTATAGGCAATACAATTTAACAATAATTGATTGCGCGGGTGGTGGTAAATATTCTTTAAATCAAGTTTGCGAGCTTGAAGTAAACACCAATCCCATTGTATTTAACCAGTCGTCGAACAACATAAAAAAAATACCGCCAGCCGCAACGCACTGACGCGAAGCAAGATAGACTACTGGCTTGGCAAGTAAAGTTTGAATGTCAACAAAGGCACCACCCTTCGAGCCAACACAGCCCGAAAATCAGCTGACCTTAAATCACATGTATTGGCTTCGTTATCAGATGGGCACATTTTCTACACGTAGCAGAAAACACAAACATGCAAAAGCATCTGCATAAAAGAGCGTGCCAATTGCCATCGAATAGACCGTATGCCATGCAAAATCAGCATACTAAACGAATGACCAGATGTCAGACAACGAGACCACAAACGTCAATAAGCATTCATGTATACTCAACCAATGTCAACCAAAACCATTCACACGTGTATCCAAATAATTCTACATTAAAGTAAATTATTCTTTAATTTCAAATCCAATAGCATTTAATGAATCCGCGTGGCTTCCATGCCATATTGGATAAGTTTCGAGACTGTGAAGCTGATTCCCTCTGGTTCGATTACCAGCCTCGGCAGTTTTGGCCAATACTTCTTAAGTGCCTAATAAAAATGAAATTGCTCAACTTAAGGAATTTAAGTTTTTATCTTAGGTTAAGTTCAGTTCAACCAGCCCTTATACGTCAACGATATACATACATACACACGCATACACTTATTATATATATATATATATATATATATATATATATATATATATATATATATATATGGCTAGCTCCCTTTTGTTTTTGCATTTAGTAATTACTTTGAATGCTACGTCTGGAGAATATACGTGCGATGTTTCGATGATGTGTTGCGTAATAGCAGACGTGTATTCACCATTTGATTTAAAACAGGCGTTCAAGTTGCAATGTTCTCTCATTCGAGTAATTAACCGTCTGGTCGATCGGCCTACGTAAGTTGATCGACAACTTGCGCATGTATATTGGTAAATAATATTTGATATCGACATTAACGGCTGTTTCTCTTTGATTGCTGGTAAAGGCAAGTGTGTTACCTTAAATAACACTCGTAGTTTGGCTGCATTAAATGTGCGTGTTAATGCTGCTTCAACTTTCTTTGTGCCATTCGGGAAACTGCATCCCCCTTAAATGGGATGTTTAGGTAGACTGTTTTCTTTTCTGGCCCATAATACGTCTGTTTCTGGTTAACTCCCCTTTTAATAATTGATTCAATTAATTGTCTGGGATAGCCATTAGACATTAAATCGTTAATTGCTTTATTATATTCATTCTTCTTTAGAATCTTGACTAACCAACCTGTCAATTCTTGAAAAGCAACCACGAACTGTTGACAATTTATATTGAAATGGCACAAAACTGCTGTAATGCAAATACTGTGCAGACCATGTTGGTTTATGGTAAATTGTTCTGTTTAATTTACCATTAGTTTCTTTCTTTAATAGTACATCTAGGAAAGGCAGACAGCCATCTTTCTCGTGCTCTGACGTGAAGCCGATATTCTTATGTTCTTTGTTGAAACTTTGAAGCAATGTTCGTGATTGCGACCTGTTCTTAGGTACAAGAAATATATCATCCACGTACCGTATATATTGAATATATATATATATATTCTAATCCGGAGATGACAGAATGTTAACAATCGAATTGATGTAATTTTTAATGACGTCTCTCATGACACCACTATTACATTAAAATGCGATTTGCTTGAAAATAAGTGCTCGGTTTTCCGTACAAAGCGGACGCTAAATATAGTATGCAACATACTCCAAATTATGCTCATAAGGGAACTTAAATTTTCCAAGTCACAGACATCTCAATAGACAGCTGGACATCAACTCTCTTCGTAAATGAATTTATGCCTAACCTATCGCTAAAGCGGCTTATTTCTGGCTTCGAGTAGTGCTCCCGATATGACATATGTGGACGACAAAATGTGGCTGTGTGGACTACACGTAAATGCTGAAACAAGCTAAATGTACTCCAAGAATAAACCGCTCTATTTGACGTATGTGCACATTAAATATCAAGAAAATAGAAATGCATTGAAAAGACGAAATAAACTGAAAATTTTCAAAGCTAAATAATAGAACGGAGCAACCTTACAAACCGATTGAATATTGCCTAACAAAGCGATTCACGCCCAAATTGTTTGTAGGATCTGGTTGTCTTGAAAAAATCACCCATCCGCCAAATGACCTCGCAGAAACTGTGAACAATGGTACTATACGAGGCGATTAATATGCACATAAAAATTGTGAAATTTTTCATTCTAAAATTGCGTTGTAAAGAACCTCCAGCCGGAAAAGTCGAGCTGGGCATTTAGCGCAGTTAACATGCTCCCATCCAGCTATCAACGGGGCTTTTAAATTAGGTTTCTAGAAAAAATGAAGTGTAACACTGGAGGCTGGCAAGTAATGGAATTTACCATCATTCTAACTATTGACTTCAAATAGGTGTAAACGTAATAGACAGACTACTGGCCAATACATGAAGCAATATACTGCACCTGTTAATAAAGTTTACCATAAAAGCTAATTAATTAATAAATGACACTGGTCAAGCGATCGGCAATTAAAGGAGTACATATGGCAGTTATATATGTTCAGTTGCGGAGAGCTAAAATATATTCAATAAAGTGCTAGGTAATGTGTACCAAGTAATAAATTAGATCATATAGGAGCGGAAGTATATGCCGGCTAATTAATCTATAGCCTATCGCGCAATAAGTTTCGTTTAGTCTCATATTATTATCTAGATCGCCATCAATTAACAGATACGCAATATTTCGTACATAATTGAATAAATGAGTAAATCCTCAAAACAACAAAAAATGCGCGCATAATAAAATTCAAAATACGCCACTAAAACAAGTCACCACAAATAAGTTTTAATTAAGCTTCGAAACCTAGACGAAATAGGCAAAATATATAGTAATAAAGAGTTCTTTTCTCAGGTATCTCGTTGAATTATCCTAAGATCGTCAACCATATAAACTTAGATACAGCAGTTGTATCAGTATGCCAAAAATTAATATTGCCACAGAAAAATTATAAAATATAGCTTTAAAAAAGACGACGCCCCTTATGAAACATGTGATAAATTGACCCATAACACCGATGAAATATGGCATGTATCAAGCACACCGTAACCTTTGTTAATACAGAATTTAGGCCATTCGTATATCAGGCACAGTACAAATAGTAACAAGTTAGTTAATAAGCAACCGGAACTATGTGTCGAAATCAGGCTAAATAAGATGTTTCCGCAAATTTACGCGTGTTCTACACTGTGTGACTTTCATCAGTATGAGCTGTAACTACGCTAAAAAATCGTACATTTTTTAATTAAATTACATCTAAAATTGGACATTGAAGCTTGACGGCAAATGAATGGTGCGACCTCTACCAAGCAGATGATGCATCATCCATCTTTCGCATTAATTGGTTAAATATATAGTGGGTCAGCGCGCATTTGCCGCAACTATTGATGAGTTGCCAAGTAAGAAAGGAAAGCGTGTGTCCATTACAAAACCAATTTTTATCAAGCTGAATCTAACATACTCTTCTGGTTCTACTTTGATATATTTTGTTAATCAATGCACCGTCTACTAATTGAAAACGATTGCCAGCATAATTCTCTTATGATATATATATATATATATATATATATATATATATATATATATATATATATATATATATATATATATATATATATATACTTACTTTACTTTACTGCGGCTGGCTCCTTTTAGAGGATATATATATATATATATATATATATATCAAGAAAAAGAATATTTAAAAATAATTTTAACATAAATTATAAACTGGTTTAATGAATTAGTTCAGTTGTGGCCAGAAGGATAAACCAAAGACAGTATGAACGGAAAGTATAATCTCATGCACATTCGTTTCGTGCTTACTGGCAGCTCATCAGTGGGACGGTACTGTCCTATTATCCAACAATTTTCACCCAAATATATAGTGGTTAAAGGGCGTAATACCGGCTCCTACTGATGAGTCGCCAGTATGCACGAAACGAATGTGCACGAGATTATACTTTCCAATCATGCTGTCTTTGGTTTGTCCTTCTGGTCACAACTGAACTAATTTGTTACTAGGTTCGCAACACCTAATACATACTTGCATGTAAATTAGATCTCCGCAACAAACAGTATTTAATTGGTTTAATGAATGTTCGAAACTTAGGTTTAAACCCTTACTTGTTCTCCAGCACCATATTGCAAGTAATATTTGCCTAAAACAACAATTTGACATAATTACCTGATCTGCGTTTTGACTAACGCAGCTTTCATTGTTCCAGTAATTTTCTTTCATCAATATATTTCGGCCTTGCTTACCGTAGGCCTTCATCAGTTGCATTTCACGAAACAAATGAAGCAAGTGTGTTATTTCCTCTAGTCATAATATTTATATACCTCAGACTGACCTTTCATTAGATATTCGCGTTAGTCAAAACGCAGATCAGGTAATTACAATTATTCCAGGTGCGCATCAAGGCAACTCCTTCAAGAAATATTTAACATGGAACTATAACAGAAATGCCGTTAAATGGTATAATAAATATACGCTAATGAAACAACAAATCGTGAGGCAAGTGTCAAATATTTCCTTTTTAAGTATTTGTTTAAAACATGATGTTATTCCTAAATGTTTTCGTTTTAAACTAAATTTTAAGCTAAATGCTTATGGCATGTCTCTTAAGCATGACCTTTGTATAAATATTATAAAAACTTTGATTCGTGATTTAGTTAAACGTAAGATTATACTTATTCAGAAAAAAACTAAACTAAGATCGATGTTAACTTCTCTTTTGCACGTAGATGATTTTAAATGCATTGAGGATTTCAGTGATAAAGCCCGTAATAGAGAAATAAAAAAGTAAGAATTAGACACGAATAAAAAATTAGCTGATTTTAATTTATAGACCCCAAAGAAAGATAATTTAATCGGGACTAGAATAGTAAATCTATGAACATTTAAATCTTAAGAAGGATCAAGTAGAACCACTTAACCGTGGTTTAAACATGGCTATTCCTAATGAAAGATCGGTTAGAAACGAATTAATTACTGAGGCTGTCAAAACGGCAAAGCTTCTTTCGGATAATGATAATGTGAAATTTGACTAGACGTTGCCTCATTGGTTTTAACACAAAGAGGATAAAGTTAAGCCTAATTATGAAATTAAACGTCTCAGAAAAGATTTAGTATCAAATAATGTTATATGTCTTAAGTTATGGATAAAGGAGGAGACGCAGTTCTGATGAATCAATCTGATTATAACAATAAAATGATAGAACAGTTAAGTAATGCTGAAGTATACACTAAAATAACAAAAGACCCTCATTGATAAGTTACAAGGGTGAGTAAAAATTATTAATCAATAAAATGATTGCTACGAAGCAACTGGATTCGACGTATTATAATAATTCTCATTCACGAGATAATAGTTAAATCTAGAGTTTAGTTTAGTTAAAGCGCATTGGTAATCCTTTAAGAATATAGTGAATGTAACAACACTCAACATATAAAATTTCAAAGTTTTTGTGCCATAAAATAAGAAAATATCTCTATTTCTTAGAACATACCTTGCTTAACTCATATCATTTGGTTGAAATTATTGATAAATATACTAGATGAAAAAGATAGATTAGTAAGTTTAGATGTAGTATCTATGTACACAAATATACCGGTACCTGAGGCTCTGATTGTTTTGAGACGCTTCCTCAGTTGATCACCCACTAAATAGAAGGGAGCAAAATGACTGTTAGGACACTGTCATGAGATGACGCAGTTTGCATGTCCTTCACTTATTTTAAATTTCGTAAGAATTTTATAAACAACAGGCGTCTAATGGGACAACTCTGGTCCCAATAGCCAATATCTTTATGCATTATTTGGAAAATAACTGTTGGATAAGACTCATTGAAACCCAAACCACCATGTTTTGATGACATACTGATCGGAACTTAAGACAACAATTAGTAAATTTCTTAAATTTAGCTAATCGAATGAACGAACTACAATTTACCTTAGAAAGGAATCGTCGGGTGAATTACCATTTTTAGATGTCAAATTAATTAGAAATGGTTTGGAAATTGGGGAAGAGATATTTATAGGAAGGATACTTATTCAGGAATCCTTCTTAATTTCAAGTCCAATCACCCGTTTCGTATGAAAGTCGGGATCTTAAAGTCATTAACATTAAGAAGTCTCAAATTAACAGATATAAAGCATAGGAAGTTAGAATTAGACAGACTACGCGATATATTTAAGACTAATGGTTACCCTCCTCATTTAATAGATACAACAATGAGGGACATGGTGAAGAAATTTAATCCTAGTGTGAGATACACAAAAGCGGATAAGGATAAGGAAGAGCGGAAGGTCATGGTATTACCGGACTCTATATTAAGTAGGAAAGTGAAATCAATAGCTTTAAAATACAATATAAGGACCGTTTTAAAACAGCCCCTTACACTAGGCACTATACTCCCTAACCAAAAAGAAAAGATTGAACCCTTAGACACTTCAGGAGTGTATGAGATCCCATGCAATGATTGCAGTCTCAAGTATGTTGGTGAAACCATGCGTCCAATCAAAGTAAGAAGAGGTGAACATAAAACTGCGTGTAAATATGGACATATTGCTAAATCTGACCTTGCTCGTCATGTAGTGGAGACTGGGCATACTATCGACTGGGAGGAATGCAAACGCATAGCAATATGTAGTCGTAATAGGATGACGAGATTGATTAGGGAATCTATAGAAATTAAATCTAGAGATAATATTATGAATGAAACAGCTGTTGAAAAATCTTTAGGTCCGATTTGGAATACTGCACTAGCTAGTGGAAGAAAAAGGCGATTGCATGAATTGGTAACTGAAGCTAGCTCCAGTAAAAGATTAAGAACATCAGATTAAGATTGACTAATTAGTGGGCTTTTATTCAACAAATGAATAAACAATTATTATTAATATAGTCTTCAAAATTTCATCTCTAACTATTCATTTGATTTTAAAACAAATAGTGATTTCAACCTTAATTTTCTGTTTTACACCCCCACCCTACCCATTGGAAATATTCTAATAATACAATAGTTATAAGTAATAATTTGTCTGACGCGTGCAAAGGGTAAATTAATGTCTATTGACTGCAGTTTCATTTAGATGTACGTACATGTGTATCAAAATAAAATAATTTAACCAAGTTTTTTAGTTATGCATACACATACACATGGACATGCGTGGCGTGCGCCAATAACTGTTATTAACTTCTCTATCTTGAGTACATCCTAGTGGTTTGAATTGTAATTTAACATGTGCATTAGTCTTTCGGACTTCTGGTTTAATCACTCATGGCATGTTTTTATGACGAGTGTTTCTGAATTATGGGTCTCCCCCATCTCAGTTACGTCATTTACATTGAGTGTGTTTAAAAAAACGAATAGTTATTGCATGCAATTGATAAATTATTATTCAGCCACTCTGGTCGAAATTAGTTAGATGAAAACAACGGTTATGAAAATGTACACACACACACACATATGTGACACGCGAATATCTAATGAAAGGTCAGTCTGAGGTATATAAATATTATGACTAGAGGAAATAACACACTTGCTTCATTTGTTTCGTGAAATGCAACTGATGAAGGCCTACGGTAAGCAAGGCCGAAATATATTGATGAAAGAAAATTACTGGAACAATGAAAGCTGCGTTAGTCAAAACGCAGATCAGGTAATTACAATTATTCCAGGTGCGCATCAAGGCAACTCCTTCAATTTGGCATAATGACTGGTTCATAGTTCAAAGAATCAAATAAATAGCCATGCAATAATTACATATAACATATGAAACTTGCACGGACTAGTTATAGAACTTCTAAGAATTGCGAATGAAAACGGTGGTGCAGAAAAAATTAAGTCATTACCAAGGTTACGATATTTAATAATAATACTACTACTACTACTAATAATAATAATATTTATTATAATTATTTTAAGGTCATTACCAAGTTTACGCAGTCTAATAATAATATTTATTTTAATTATTTTAATTTTAACGGTTTCTAGTTGTGATGGAAAAATGAATACCTAAATTGTTTATATTGTATAATAAAAACGCGGAATTATTGGCGGATTGAACTGAAAAAGTTAACAATAGGAAAATATTTAAATATTTACGAATTAATTCTATTAATATAGTTGAATTTACCTGGGTGGTTAAAGGTGTTCGAACAATAACGGCAGCATTCATATTTTTACAGATAGTTTGACATACTTGGTTTGTTGCTTATCGCGTCTAAACAATCACGACATTTATCCTTCAAACGCAACATGGCTGATCACATTTTAAATAGGATTAATATCCCCTTGACGTTCGAACATGCTCTCCACAAGGGATCAAAACAAACTAATCCGAGAGAACAGAATAACAGTCAAAACGAGTTGATAAAGTACTTCTTACTAGCCATTTAGAAATATTTTAGCAACTATGAGAATTGTAGATTAATTCGGCCAATCACACTTTTACGATTTTAACCAATTAGAAATTAGTTCAAGGTTATTAATGTTTATGTTTATTTCTGATACTGCCTTAGTGTGTACGTGTGTTTGCGTGTGTTTGCGTGTTTGTTTGTGATACCGAATAGCCCTTTCAACTGTGAATGCAAAAATCCAATTCTGACAGGAATGTAGGAAGCATTTAGATACTTACTAGGTAGTACCGCGTGCCATTAACAGGTAATGCGTACTGTTCACGCATAAGTGCTTTAGTGTGTCCAACATTTTTAAATGACATTGTATTATCTGGAATTTAAGCTACTTTTGTATTTGTGTCGGGAGCGTACACATATGCAACTAATGCAGAGCAAGCCAGTTTAATGGAAAATATATTTCCAATTGAAATTAAATTCCGCTAACTTTTTAACCAATTAACACTACCTCAATTAAGTGTGGTAATCAAATGATAGCATGATGACTTAGTCAGGCTTTGCCAATTATTTAAAAAAAGCGTGTTCCCTTTGACTCGCGTTTATTTTAACAGACTAAATTTTAGAGTAAAGGCTATGCATAACTTAATCAGTTTCAATGGAAATATATCTGCTGCTTAACACTGAAGTTGATTTTTGTATTTGACCAGTTCATATTTCTGTTCTTGCGATAAGCTAATGTAGAAACAAATATGCCTTACATATTGCGCACCTAGTATTAGATTATTTCAATCATGACTCGATGGGTATGCCATATCTTCAGCAGAGTATATAACTGCAATATATTATGTTATGACCACCACGAAATCCGATAACTGATGTCGATAAAGGCCAACGTGAAGGACTTTTCTGGAGAAGCAGGTGTCCAGAAATAGTTGCTAATCTCAAATTTGTTTCAATTTCACCTATCTCAAGCAATTGTGTTAGTATTATTATAATCAAGGTTGCGGTCTTGATATAAACACCTGACCCATTAATTACTTACATATGTTAGTATAAACTAAGAATTGTATAGTGTAGAAAAGGCAATTCATCCAGTAGACCGGTTTCGTCCTTATTGGGAACTCATCAAGAACTGGCCAGAATTTGCCGCGGACAGGATACGAACCTGGGCACGTCTGTTAGTTTATACTAACATATGTAAGTAATTAATGGGTCAGGTGTTTATATCAAGACCGCAACCTTGATTATAATAATTGTTATCACCACCCGCGCAACCAATGTTCGTTTAATTGTGTTAGTATCCATTACGTAGATGGTGCATATTATATATGGTGAAATGGCACTGAAGTCGCATTGCGGAAGACTATACGAAATTGACTCTATTACTGCTTGAATGCACATACGTTTATGAGATTGCACTGTTGAACTGCTCCAGATTTATTGATTAGGCAGATAGTTCTTTGAAGGCGAAGTGCCAGCTTCCAATAATGAGTCACCAATCAGCTTGAAACACAAACGTACATAAATTTGCACTTATTGTTTTTTGTGACTTTGGCATTTACTTCTGGTCATATTTGAGCCAATCTGTTACTGGGTACATGATACCCATTGCATAATTATAGTAAGAAGTTCTATTTAATTACGTCTAGCCGTAGTAAAAGACCGAACTGCGTCATCACACGCGACATGCAATGGTATTACAATGTGCAACTATTATTCATGATTATCTGAAGTACAAGAACTTGATTTTAAAAATAATTTATGCAGTCGCATTTAGAAGCTTATTGTACAATAAACAATTTTAACATCGGCTCCTACTGATTAGACGCCAGTATGGACGAAGCGAATGTGAACGTGATTGTACTTTCCGTTCATGCTATCTTTGGTTTATCCTTCTGGTCATATTTGAACTGATTTGTTACTAGGTGCGCAACGCCTAATACATGATTGCATATATATTAGTTTATCGTCACAAACAGTATCTAAATTATTGCCTGTGTAGTGGCATTGTTCTCAAACTATAGACCATTTTAAGAGGTAATCACGAAAAACATTTTCATTTACAAAACAATTAAAGTTGATAATATATGCGCCCAGATCTATCTACCAATCTAAAAACCAATCACTTAATCAAACCATTATTGTATATGTTCATTCATCCACCATTTAATTTTAACATAATTAGAATACAAGTATTAAGTTTAAATATTTTGGTACCCAAAGAACGCTGTTATTGGATGAAAAAATGTTATTTAAATTAATTCAATTTTCATTTCTCACAATACCCATATGATTTAACCAAAATGAAAAGTGCTATAATGATTAGATTTAAAATATTAAACGTGTAGTAGATCTTTACTAAAGTCTACTGAGAATGAAACTGAACATGAGGTTATAAGTCATCATGTTCCACTGAGGTACAGTTAAGTTACAATTTAATACTAAATATAAACAAAATTTAAATTTAAGATGAAGTTCGTGAACCGATTAGTTACTAAGCTTATAATCATCAAGGACACAAGGATTATTATTTGTATTATTTAAATAATAGAAGAATGTATATTTAAGTAAATAAATGGAGTTCAACGTCACCAAATGTTATAAATGAAGTTTCACAAGGATCAAGCTTGGGACCAATTTTATTTAAAATAATACTTGCGTATTTGCAGACTAAGGCTTTCAATGATTGAATCTGCAATTTGCCGATGATTTTAAACTCACCTTTCTAATAGATCCAAAAAATATTGAGTTCTCTAAAACTAATATAAAACTAAATTTGTATGACCTGACTGTGTATTTAATAGCAATGTAGTTGCGAAAAAAATATTAAACAACGAAAGCATTTAAGATAGGTAATGGGGCAGGATTTAATTATGTTTATTTTCAAGATGTTGTGATTAATTATGTATTTGAGATCAAAATGTTGCAACAAATCAAGTATTTAGGTAAAACTATACAATGTTCAGCATCTGCTGTGAGACATATTGGAAGAATTGTTATCTGCGCTTAAAAAAGATGGGCGTTAGTTAAGAGAAATATCTTATCCAATGATATTCACTTACAAATGTGTGCTATTTGGATTAAACCAATACTGCAATATGTCGTCGCTACTTGGAGCATAATGGAAAAAGGTTTGTCAAACAAGATAGAAGCTATACAAACAAAATTTGTTAAGCATATTATTCCTTTGTCTTGCAACATATATGCCAGCATATAAAATTTCGTATCACTGCAAACGTTATTGGTTCGAGGGCTGTGCTATTGTATAACAGTATTCCACTTGACTCAGAAGACGGGAGCCTATATGTGTCTAGTAAGAACGATTCATGGAGTAGGAACTAGGTCTGGCCGTTTTGCGGTATCTCCTTTGGTGGGAAATATTACGGAAAAGATATTTTCTTTTTCAAAAATTTCGAAAAGTTAACAACTAATTTCCTAACGGGCTTAGAGAAATGCCTCCGTCTAACATGCCTTTCAAATTTTTATGTACTGAACTAGGAAAAACACGTGACCCTATTGATCTTCTGAACTTTGATTATGACAATACTTTCTCGAGGTTAATTTAAAGACCAGCATAATTGTGATCAGAGACGTCTTCTTGAAAATTTTGTACCTACTATCTGTATTACTATATCGAAAAAAACCATATTAGCTACCATTACAAATAAACAATTGTTAGTCATGATTCTGACTAATGCATAATAATAAATTCGAATTGTACCTTGATATTTCTAGTTAGCAGATTAGATAGCCTGGATGAAAAATCTATTTTTATTTGTATCATTAAATATCTTATAAAATCGACTTATTAAAATTACTGTTTTTGTCTTTTTTATAATAATTTTATAAAATTTGATGTGGTGGTCGCAGCGAAATTACTGCAGGATATTCGGGTGCTTATAAAGTCTACAACAAACTATCGAGACCTACTTATTTATATGTGAGTTAATGGACAAATTTATGAGATGTGAAGTCCTTTCTCTATTCTACATTTTGTGATAGTGTTATCTATTTGATGGAACATGTGTGGTTTGAATCCAAATAAAGGTATTCTATGTTATATATATTCTATATCTTCTAAAAAGAATTTTAAATTAGTATATGTCAATAATTGTAACAAAAAATAGTAAGGATATCATCTCTTTGTTAATGAATTAGTTCTAAAGAGGAATACTGGACAATTAAGAAATGCAGTCTAAAGAACTACACCTGGCTGCATAAGAAGAATACAAACGATATAGTTTAGAAGACTTACAATTGTAAAGAAATTAAAAACATTGCCTTAAATTTAGAAAACGATAAAGTAAGTTGAATTTGGGTACAAGATGAGTAAGAATAAGGGTACGCGATCTCCCAATGTCTGAATTAAGTTTTAATCATGAATAGCTTATTCAAATTTATAGTATAATTCTCTAAATGTGATAGAGTTTAGATTTTGTTTTGTTAGTCGTTCAATATTTCGAAGTCACCGAGCTATCTATGTTCAAGTCGATGCACAACGTGCAGACGTTTGTCAAACGTTATCGGCAAAGTTGAACTGCTGAGTTATGACTTAACTAGTAAACTTGAACTTATCTATTTTATACTTACATAGAAATTGCCAAATCCTACACTTTCTATTAAAGAAATTTGGTTTAGCTAGTCGCAGTGTTATTGATGCTGAAGGAAAATCATGCATGTGATTGCATCTTGAATGTTTTTTTCTCCAAGAAAATTTAAAGAACACTATGCGACTTTTCACAGGTAAAAACATAAACACGTCTGACACAACAGAGACAAACAAAACGGCTGTTAATGAGCTAAGTTTTGTCTTGAAAGTTTAAAATTATACTTAGCTCTAATGTTACTGCGAGCCGTTTCCCTCTTGTTGATCCGATGGATCCGATGTTTTCTTATCATTTGGGTACGGATTCATCCCTTCCTTCTGAAGGCTTCAACATCGTTCATACTAGCGACTGCAAAGGAGTTACGATCTAATCTTTGTTGACTGGTCGCGTTTCAAAACGATATTTCTCGTAAAATCCTCAGGTTTCTAATCACACACTCAGTACAATGCTCACAATATATTTCTATACACACATACACATATGTTTATATATATAGTCATATAAACGTAAACGCAAATCGTCGAGATTCAACATTTGAAGCTCGCACTGCGAAACCATTAAAAAACATCGATTCTCCCTTTCCGCTTTGTCTACAAATGGGTTAACCTAACTTATTCCCATCGTTCATTCTGAAGAAATAATATTAGGCAAATTTACAGAAGTCTATGGGCACATTCAGAGGTTGTTTTTAGCTAGGCATTAGCATGAGGCTGAGAACGATAAGACACGAATTTCGATATACAATCGCAGTTGATTAACTAAGTTAATTAGAGAATAATTTGAAATAAATTAATGAAGGACGTCATGAACGTGACAGCTGTATGAAAATGGTTAAGCCCAATATTTAATGAAGCTCTATTTCGTGGGAGAAAACGTGGGTGGGATGAATTGGAGTTAATGATAAAACGTAGAAAGAGACCACGATTTTTAATATGTTATGAGACGTTGAGTGAGTAGGCCTTGTACAGTTCTCTTCTCATCCTCGTTACAAGTTTTGTATATTTATCTGTTATTTAGTCCTTTTTAGTTCGTTTCTATTAAGTTGCTTCCAATTTTGACTTTATTTGAACACAATCTTCTTAGAAAGAGGATTCCTCCTATGAAAAACTCCGTTGAGCTATTTCATACAAGTCAATAATGGTATGTGAACGCTTGCCCAAAATTATTCCCGATCTTTATCTCTCTCTCTCTCACTAGGTAACTTTCATTGGTATCCTTAGGATACACTTTAGATCAACAAGTGAGTCACGTTCAATGTATGCGAGACTGCTAGAGGTGAGAGCCGCATAATTAAATTTGATTTTCATGTATATTCAATGCGGTTTGATCCTCGATAGTCAGTTTGCCGTCGTACTCTGATGATGACCATGGAAGGTCGAAAAGCGTAAGTGCGTTGCGGTTGGTGGTAGTTTTATTATGATGGTCGACGACTGGTTAAATACAATGGGATTGGTGTTTACTTGAAGCTCGCAAATTGATTTAAATAAGTGAGTCTGATGTTTCTAATTTGAAATTTTAATTAATTTTATGTTACCACCGGAACGTTAAATTGCATTCTTTCAATCACTTTATCGTTCTTTCCACAATTTATTTCACTCAGTATGTGATTACTAAACCAGGAACCGAGTATTACGCACATTTAGCGTTTCGCAGCGAATTATTTGAAAAGACTTTAGTTAGCTCTACTTTACCCATTGCTAGTATTATTAGAAAATTGCTACAGATTTATCATGTGTATAGCTGAAATCACACTGTTCCTTATACATATATTTATATAGGCAAATATTTGGGTAAATGTATAAATATATATATATATATATATATATATATATATATATATGTTCATTTTTAGATAAATGCAGGAAAAATGGGAGGAAAACGGTTCTTGTGTCTGATAATATCTCCTTTTTTCAGTGAACATGTGGATGATGTGATGCATTTAATTAAAGTTTGCATATACATTGGTTGTACTCACATATGTAAATTTGCATCTATTTATGTTAGATTTCTTGTGTTTATGTATGGTGTGATTATTTTGGACCTATATGAGATAAATCCTATGAACCTGACTGGTCGCGTGTGCAGAGAAATTAGTGAATGTCTTTAATAGGATCATGCAAGTATACAATCATGTAAAATGAATATATATATATATATATATATATAAGAACAAAACAACGTACTCCATGGAATAACCATTATTAATAAATCGTATTTCTACCCTTACGTTGTTTTGTTCTTACATTTTAAAAATGGTGAAATTAGAAACTATCAATATATATATATATATATATATATATATATATATATATATATATATAATGCTGGTGATTACTTATTGAAGGTCGTAGAGTTAATCATATTCTAACTGACCAAGAGTATCGTTAGCAGCTCCTAATTTAATGCTTAAAACAAATAGAAAAAAGATCAGTTTGATCGATAATGCCAAATATGCTGTAATTTTTGTGGTGTTGTCCTGATGATGAGGCAAGAAATAAGGCTACGAAATGTCGATCCGACAATAAATGGTCTACCCAATTTCACTGTAGATTATACACTTCGTGTCAATAGTTTCAGGGTGTCGGTTTCTAATGTAGTTAATTTAGTAAGGTTAGTAAAACTTTTTTTAAATGGAAACGCGAAATAGCACATTGTGTAGCTTATTATTCAGCGTATTATTGGATTTTTGTGACAATCATTTATTATTTTATGAAATGAAACGTAAAATTTGAATGACGCAATTGCTTATCGTTTATTAAAAAAACGTTTGTGAATTTTGTTTTTCTATCATTAAGGTATAGTCAAATAAATTTATTTTTCCATACTAAATGTTTTAATCCTGCGCTCATTAAATTATTCAAATAAACACACAATGAATTATTAGATCGCCATTAACTATCCTATTTTAAAATCGAATTCGCATTTATTTTTTATTACGACGTATTTTTGAGATCATGTTATGTGATAATTATATATATATATATATATATACATATATATATATATATATATATATATATATATATATATTCTCAAATGAAGCAGCTTTCTATTCTTCTTACGAGATTCTTTGTTTGCCTACAAAAGTTGCATGTGATAAGTCTGTATTTATATTCAGATTGGTAAACTTCTAGACTTGAATGGCAGAAAAAAACGTAAAATCTATTAGTGTAATTTAATTTTCTGTCACAATTAAAAGAATAGACTTTCAGTATTGTTGGCAAAAATTAGAATTGAAAAAAATATTGCCACGAATCACGTTATCTTTTATACTGTAAAGGATTTTTTTATGTTTATTACTGTTTGCTTTTTCAGTAGTAACTGTACGCCTTAAAACAATAACAAATTTGAAATACGACTTTAGTTATTTAAGTGAACATAAGACATCTGGAAAATTAGCTGATGTACTATTTGTGGTATTCGTAAAAGTACAACAAAGATTAAGTGTTTAATGTTTATTGGTGTTACATAAATCGATTTTCATATATATATACATTTTTCTAATAATATTAAGTGATATATATATATATATATATATATATATATATATATATTGTTGAAATAAATTAAAGTAACTTAAAATCTGAAATAAAGTCCATCTGCTAGACAGCGGTTTCATTCATTTTTACCATTTATACATTATTATTCCAGACAATATTGAACGGTAATCGAATATATGAGTAAGTTGTATGGATGGAATAGTTTAATGCCAACATCGATTGACTAGGTTGCTTTTTCACGCGAACACTCTTTAGTGCCACTTAAAAAACAAATGTTATGTCGGACGCAAGTGAAGGGTTCAGCTTAGATAGAAAATAATTGAGAATCGCGTTCGGTACGTGGACACTGTGGCATAAGTGATGACATATTTGGTGCTGAACAAAATGGCGCTGAGTTAGGGTCCGAATCAGAGCAGTTTAGTCTAGTAGAATAGAATAGAATAGAATAGAATATCTTTATTTGGATTCAAACCACACATGTCAATTAAATAATAAAATTAGATAATGTACAATATAAAAAGATATCACATCACATATATATGTGCAATTAAGTGTACTGTACAGTTTATCGGCATCTGATAGATCAGCTGAAAATTTCAGTGATAGACTCGAGTATTACATTTGTTGCTGAAACAATTAATCTTGGCTTTTATTTAACCATGAGAAAGTATTATCATAATCAAAATTAAAAATATCATCAGGATTAAACACTTTTTCTAGTTCGGTAGATAAAAATTTAAAAGACATTTTAGTTGGAGGCGTTTTTCTAAGCCCCTTTGGCAATTGATTATAAAAACCCGTCTAAAATCTCATAAATGCATTAAATATGCTACTTTATTTAATTTTTAGTTTTCACATGGTACATTTTCTGAGTAAAATATATATATATATATATATATATATATATATATATGTGTGTGTGTGTGTGTGTATGCGTGTAATTTGAAATATGTAAGCAAATACGCACATTCCATTAAGGAGAGAAAAAGATGGGTGGAAATAAAGTCGGATGGATGTATGGACATTTTACACGTTTTTAAGCAATCGTAAACTAAGTAATTCAATTGCACTTGCTTTATGCTAACTTGGATCGAACATTTAAAGTTAGATTTGGTTTCATGGCACTGTAACCGAAAACATTTATGATTAATTGAAGATCTTAGTGGACACGTGATAGATTTAGGTCATTTCACAAAATTAATTTTTCACTTTAAATCGACATGGTGACCAAATATTTACTATTGCATTAAGTGAAAATATCAAAATAAAGCTGTTACATTTCATAAAATATGAACAAATGTGATTTTTGTTAAATTTCTCGAGTATCATCACTTAACAGGGTTCCTTGATTAGGCGATTTAAATGATTTGAAGAAAAAAGTCTGAAAGCATCCATTAATGACATGTGATGCCTTGTTGACCATTAAATAAAATAGATACCTACAGCTGTCATCAGCAAAAGTTATGAAATGAAAGCATAATATCGATTTATCGCTTGTTAATATGCAAATTTAAAATTTAACAATCTTTTTAGAAACAAAAGTTTTATTCTGAATTTAGTTAGTTTTTGTAGCCCAGTAACGCAACAAGACAGACTTACTTCATTGTGTCTTTGCATATATGTTTTTTGTTAAATTATTGTTATAGGTAAACGAATATTTTCCTATATATTTTAATCTAAGTCGACCGAAGTTAATTGTTGAAGGATAATTGGTGCGGCGTGAATCCATTTCTTTTTAGAATTCTTTGATCTTTCTTCACAGTTTTGGTATTTATACTTATTTAAGGAGATTTTTTAAATCAGCGTTCATCAGAAACCGTTGAAAGAATTTCAACTTGATGTCCGATCCATATTTAATAACCATACTATACTAAAACAGATAATTTCATTGGATAAATACATCATTAATAGATTCTACATCTTTTCAATTTTGCTAGTTTACCGACGTATTTTCCAGAATTAATTACAATTTTTCAAAATCGTGTAACGCTACAATTACAAAATTGCTGAAGTAATTTTTGTGAAATTTATTTCAAAATAAGACTCGCTTAAATTCTAAGTTGACGTAATTGTGTGGATTTGAATAAGATTCTTTTAAAACTTTAAAACATTTTCTGAACATGTAATGTAAACATAATGAAAGAACAACGTTAAGTAATATATATGCATACCTTTCTTTAACTAGACGGGATTTGATTTTTCAGTTCTTTTGGTGATGGGGAAAACGTTGGACAACCTATATGCAAACTGCATACGTTAAAAAGCAGTTTCTCATTGTAACTTCGGGAAAGTTTAGAAAAAAAAATGTATAGATAAAAATATACCCATTTAAAGTTTTCTCGTAGAATGTTTGGAATATAATTTGTCAGCATCAACTTATTTTTACATACGTCCGAAAATGCATTTAACCAAATAAATCGGTTTCAGCTTTATTGGGCATTCATAAAGACCCCTCAAAATATCGACATTGGGGTTGTATATATATATTAATATATGTTCATTAAAAGTGAACATTAGATAACATGCAGTGGATTATATTTTGAGACACTAAAAATGTATTCTTTATATTAAAAATCTCATACTTAAATTTTAAAATATCCACGCATTAGCACGTAGAATGGAAGCACAAATATGAAGCCTGCCAATAGAATCCACCAAAATATGCTACAAAATTTGATCAGAAGGGAAGCGACATCATATATTCAATTGTAAATAATTTCATATATTTTTTCAAGTAGAGAATTCTGATTCTACTTAAAGCGAGTTCAGAAAATTTCTTAAAAGGTTCCAAGACAATGAAGTTCAAAAACTAAAATCTTTTAATGAAACTATAATTTTCTATCAATAAAATGTAGTATTGACAGGTTATGAGAAGGTAAAACCAACATGTACACATAGTAAGAATTTCGAATCCGAGTTATAAAGATGTCATTGGTTATAAAAGAGTCGACAACATCAAAAACAGTAAAATTAGGAAGAAAGAACACAAAGAACCATGCATATGTATCAGTAAACTAGAAAGCACGACGGGTAAGGCAAGAACCTAAGAATACAAATGGCACTTCCTCCCCATGTACCCACATATACACATACTCTCCGGCATTACATTACTAATAATAAAAAGAGCAAAAGCATATATATATATATATATATATATATATATATATATTTCCAAGCTGGTGGCGAACACTATTTACTACGTATCAAACCTGTCATAAAACGCATAATAATTACCGGCGGTCACGTGTACTGACGAATTTCGACCTACCATGTCCATTAGAATACGATGACAATCTGACTAACAAGGATCAAACCTCAATGCATATTTATCGAATGAAAAATCAGACATGCGGCTCTCACCACTAATAGTCTCGCATAACTAGAAATATCAGTTGCACACTTTCTATGCAGTAAAGTACAATGTATGTTAGATCATTAGTTGTGACAGCCACATATCTGATGTTCAATACGTTTTATATAAATTGCAGTTTAATACCCTTTAGTCCGTTTTGTTGCGTATTTTAATGGTGATCATGAAATTTCAAAATGCATTATTATGCGTGAGTGACAGTAGTTTTGTTATGTTGCGCGACTAGTTATATACAATGGAGCTCGTATTTTTCTGAAGGTTGCAGACTTGACTATATCAACGTTTCGTCTTAAAATTATCTAATAGCAATAAAAACACTTATCGTACGTTTGCTAGACAATATACATGTACGATTTTCTTAATGCCATTGAAAAGAAATATATGCCTGTTTCAACTGTAATTCCTCAACGAAACTAATTGTTTTGAACAAAACAAAACTTTATGTTGCGAAATTGCGCGGCAAGAAGTAGTCTCCGATGAACAATAAGATGAGGACAATATTGCAATTATGATTAGCATTTGGAAGCATATTTACCTATTTTTTTGACCTCACGATATTGCGAGTATTTTATGTACAAACATTAATTTAATGGATTTTTATACCTGCAAGTATGAAGGTAAATCTTTAAAGACTAACATTGCTTGGTAGCATGATGCAAGTTGAATGTTTGCAAATGCTTGTTCGTAAATCCGCCTAATCAAACGACAACGTTTAGCTCTGCCAAAATTTCTCTTAACCGTTTAATCAAAAAAATGATCACAGAATTGTGATCAAGCAAAAGGAATACTGATTGTGCAATTTTCTCTACTGCACAGATGATTTTTTGGGTTAACAGAATAGTAGTTGCATTTGTAAGTACAAAAATACGTCTAAAAGATTCGGTTTAAAACACACGGAATTTCACTGACTGTGATTTATTCGGTAGATTTTTTTTGAAGTGGGTTTTGATTAACGCGTGTTTCTGGTTTATTTCACTTTGCGCTTCGTTTACTTGGAAAAATTCTGTACACAAACTAGAGAAAGCCTTTTGCCGTTGTCAGACATGGAGGTGCAACAACTTCAAGAATGCATCTGAGGAATACCCGTGTCAAAGTGGGTGGTACTGCTTTACAGGAATATCTAACTTTTATTCATCTTTGCTTCTTGACGGTAATTAAACCGGTACTAGATGCCTTTCAACTTTGGATTTCTCGAGGGCTTTAAATTCACGTATTTAAAATTTGAACTAAGTTATTACTAGATATGGCATAAATAGTAAAAAAACGCATACGTAATATCTCTACGCAACCAAGAATAAATTATTATCTAAGATTAGGGTTGAGTGCAAGCTTATTTCAAATGGTAAATCTACCGGAAAAAATTAATTTTACAGTTACAACCAAGAAATTTCTATAGGAATTCAATAGTAAAAAGGTTATTAGAAATTGAGCATATACTGTATGAGAAACAATAATTTTAAATGTACCAATATTACATATGAAAAAAAATATATAAATATTTTGCATACAATAAAATTGACTTATTCGTTATAAACTTACAGATTTTTACTGTGATTTGTTATCCATAATTTTTTTTATTTTGTGTTATCTTATTTCTGATTTTTCATTAACAGACTTATGAACACATTCAGGTTAACAAACATGTACCATCCCATTCGATGATTGTTGCTGCGCTGTGATATCACTGAATGTATATTTTCCATGATTGACAGACATGTATAGTAGATTAGTACTTGTGCTCTGCAATACCTTGAATATTTTTCATTTATAGATGCACGATGTGTATGTCGCCTTAATGCATGGGTTTTGGTTGCCTCCTCACTCTGAATCCTGCAACCATACGTGTAATATCCAATAAAAGTGTTTCAGTTTAAATTATCAAAAATTGTTGCTGTACGCATTGAGGAATCTTATCTCGCCACGTCATAAATTATTCAGTACAATGCTTAGAAACGTAATTTATGGTAAAAGTAGAAATCTCGTTCGGGCCCGATCTATTTATATTTAATTCCAGATTCACTAACAGTAAGAATATGTGAAATTTTAAGCCTCTAAAAACTAATTTATTACATGTATAGAGCCATTCATTTACAAGTGCACGCATATATACACATATATATATATATATATATATATATATATATATATATATATATATATATAACATATCTCGGTCTACAATTTTTATCATAAGAAAGAAGTACAAGATGTATTTAATTCGGCTTAAAAAATCTTTCAAAGGCGTCAATTTGTGCTCATCTAAGCCCATGATTTTCTGATATCTTAACAGCAACAATTTAATATATATATATATATATTTTTTTTGTTGAAAGGCGGGCTTTAATAAATTCATTGTACCCTTCCTATGTGCAAAAAACAAAAGGAAATTTTTTCAGTATCTGATAAAATTTATTTTTTGTTTTTGAACATTTGAAAGGTACAATGAATATATATATATATATATATATATATATATATATATATATATATATATATATATATATTTCAACATACGTGTGCTCTCTCATATACTTTGATATATTTATATACCAAAAAAATATTTAAGCAAAAGTATGATTTCACAAGTAATTATGTTGATTTTGGCGATATTCTCTAATTACGTCTAGAGCGAATTCGATTATCAATGTACCTGGTTGATTAAACTATGTGCATTTCTTATAGAACGCACTGTAAAAGAAATTAAAGAAATGCGGCAACATGAACATGCGTATTGGTGGTCTTACACTGTTGATTGTGTTCATTTTTTATACATGGGCTTAGATATGCGAAATATACACATTTGACGGGTCGTGTAGGCCAAATAAAATCAAGTTTCGAATTCATTATTGGATTGTGCGGGGATGCAAACTTACATGTTTCAGATACGTGTATATATTTCGATTTGGAGGTATATTATATATATATATATATATATATATATATATATATATGTGTGTGTGTGTGTGTGTAAACGCATGCTTACGTGCGTATTGTTGATTAATTATTGAATATCTAATATTTGTTACTATCTTAACCGTTAGTGCGTAGAAAATTCAGCATAAATAAATCTGGCTTGAACGTGGATACCAACGTTGCCTTAATTAGTGTTTTAAAAAGTGATGCAATGATTGCCTGGTTATAATGCGAAAAATGACGCTCCATAATGTTGAGATTCAATCAGCAATTATTGAAATTCTAACATTTTACGTGGATTTTAAACTTCATGCTGAAGCTTTTAGTGGTGGCACCGGTCAAAACCAAACCATCAAGGAGGAAAACATCGTTCTCCTAGAACTGAGGAACATTCAAGATATTGCAGGACTAAAAGTGATAAATTGCTAAAAAAGTGAGTCAGTCGAGGAAATTATATACGTGTAAGTACACACTAATAATTTGAACACCGTTATACTTTCATTTTCTATTCATTTTAAACAAGCGTTGACTTTCATGAGTATGAATTCATTCTATTATTATTCGTCTAGTCATCTCGTCTACCTAGATTAATCTACAGCTTAAGCTTGTATATTCTTAAATAATAGTTGAAATCGACGTTACCAGTTAGATTATGGTGTATTGACAAATCAGTCATCTATGTCAGGTATGTCAATTACTAAATTGACGAATATAAACGTATTTTGCAATAAACATAACTAGGAAATAGAAGGACTATTCCTTAATGGCTAAACGCATTGTTTATGAATATCACATTCCAAACCACAATTACCAGGTATTTCTTTTAAGTAAGAAACGAAAAGAAGTTGCGCATTACGGAAGTTGTCGTTTGCAGTTTACTTAATCCACAGCTGAATAAACAGGACATGTCTGTTAAATACTATTTATTGCGAAGAACTAATATATATGCAAGTATGTATTAGGTTTTGCGAACCTAGTAATATGTCTGTACCTGATACCAACATTATGGTACTGAAGAGGTATGTGATAACAACACTATGGATGCCAAGATGGTACATGGTACCAACACAATGGATTTCAATGTATGCTGAACTTCATCAAAATTGTGAATAACAGATATTTCTGAACACCTGTTACTCCAACATATAAATACATTTTGACCTTGATCGATATCAGTTATCACATTCCACGGTGCTGATAACATCGTTCAATTAAATATATAAAAGTTAAAATATTGTTCTCGGCGAAGAGCTAAACTACATGCAATTGTGTATTCGGTGTTGCGCACCTAGTTACAACAACACACCAAAGACAGCATGAACAGAATGTATAATTACATGCACATAAATCAAGATAATTTTTACCAAAGAATATCAAGAGTCCTGAAATTAATTTATAAATTAAATGCATGTGTATAAAATCTAAAGTAACAAATAACTTTTTCAAACCAATTACATCCAAATTTCGAGACTATCGCGGCAGGAAATGTTTTGGCATACAATTATAAATTATAAACCTGCGGAATAGTGAAAAGTTTATTTAAATCTAGCCAGGCATTTATTAAGTTCATCTATAATTTAAAACGAAATTTTATTTTACATTACGAGGAATAAATTTAGGAATTTAATTTGAAATAAGAATTTAATGACAGTGAAATCCGGGGCATGTTCCTAACATACCGAAATGTGAAAATAATTTTAAATCACTAAAGTTAAAAGGGGTTGTGGTGAAATATTATACACTTGCCAAGTCTTCTCTTTTATAAGAAATGAAATTGAAACTATTACCAAATTAACAGCTTAAACGACCTGATTCTGAAAGAAGTCAAATTCAAATTAAATCAAAATTTAAATAAAAGTTGCGTCAATCAGTATCGGTCGACGTTTTGCACTATATTTAACATCGGATGTTGCTACCAGTTATAATAAACAAGAGTCAAATAAGATGATGAGCCCGTTTGGTAGCAAATTTGAATACCGTGATGTTTTTGTCATTTAGAAATAAAATTTACAAATAAATAAATCAAATCCAGTTTTCTTGCTGGTATTCAAACCTGTAGCTACCAAGGCAAAATGGAGCTTGTGTCATAAAAAATACAGGAACTTCAATTTAATTTAAATGAAATCAAATATTATTAGATACAATTTTTTTCCTCAAATGCGAGTTATAACAACTATAAATGTAAATAAATAGTAATGCTAAGCTGTCTCTAAAAATTAATCAAATTACTACAAATTTGTATTGCATCTAAGAATAAGTATTCCCCATTATCTATTCTGAAATTTGAAGTTTTCCATGAGAAATCAAGTTTAATTTTTTCTAAGAATTTTATTCCACATTTTGAATAAAAATTAGTTTTTACCACAATATTTAATGAAATCTTAAATTAGTTTTTAAATTAAATTCATGAATATTAATTTCATAAGCAAATAATAACTCTTTCAAACTAATTACATCCTAATATAATTAATCTTACCATCATTATTGTGGCAAGAAATTACTTAACATGTATAGATTGTTTCAAAGCTAACACGAGCATGAAATATGGTTTTCATTAAGTTAAACAGAAATTGTTTTATTCATTACAAAAGAGATATTTATTAAAAAATTGAATTCTGATTCATCACACAATGTTCGTTAGGATCTGGAGCAGCTTGCAATCAAAGAGAATGTAAAAAAATTCAAAGAAACACTAAAATTAAAACAAACATCAATTAGATGTCACACTGATGTAAAGGTCTTCACATTTATTGGAAAATGATGTATAATACACAAGTAACAGCATAAACAACCTAATTGTTAAAGGCGTCGCATTCAACTTCGATAAAAAAATAAATGATAAGTATCTTAAAATGCACCGACCGGCAGTTCTAGATATATCAGTATTGTTAGCTAGAGAAGACCCTAAGAAAGCAAAAAAACTCTTGAAAAATAATGCAACGCTCTCCGTACGATGTCAAGCGTCTTATGTAACGCTTTGAACTGCGCATCGTGCTATAGAATCAAGTGAGCCAACACATTTCCTGAAGATACATCGAGAAAAAAGTTTACTCGAAATAAATACATGTAAGTCTAAGCCTTAAAATCGAAAAATGGTCAAATTACTAAATTTCCGACCGATCGAAATCATACAACCAGTAAAAACTTTACTTTAGTGCCTTTTAAATAAAAATGTACCAACTAAAATTCTAAGTTAAAAGAAAAAAAACACCGAAGTTGAGTACCTGTCTGACCAGAAAATATGCCTTATCCCGTTGAATGAATTTCGTCATAATTTCTAAAATAGTTTCCCTGTGGATGGACATGTATTACCATGCCTTTTTGGTACTCGTCTGCTTTGCTTATTATTATTTTAAATTCGAATTCGTGTAATGTTAAAATTCCCGTCAATTTTGTCTTGTTTAAGCCACACTTTATCATAAGAATTTGTAACTAATAAGAACGATTTTTGCAAATACGTCTAAAACTCAAATTAAATTCGGTAGGAAGGATAGTTAAGATTAATTTTATTTCACACAGACGTTTATTTCTGTGTTAATTTCTGGCTCCAGTGCTGATTGGCATGTCAATTGACATAGAAATATATTAAAAGACGATCGCAAAAGTTATTATCCCATGTCATGATTGAAAACTTTAATTAAACCCGACATTTTTATTAGTTGTTCATCGTAGTTTTTGTCATTTTTATCGCAGAAACAATGAAGTTGGAAATACCGGTTGATATTCATTTTTTTATGCTGCTATAATTATTTATAATTTACCTATAAGCACTAAATTTGAAGCAAAACTATTCTGGGAATAAATCAGTAATCCACACAGCTTCAAAAGCCAGTATATTTCACTGTAATCCCCTTGATGAAATGATTATATTGTCTTTTAAATAAGTGTAAAATTCTATTCGAAATACTAAAGATTATTTGTGTGCTTTCACAAAAGAATTTTTAACAATACTAAAAGTTCAACCGATATAAGTGACAAGTATTTTTGGAAATTTACTGTATAAAAATAAAATATTTGTGGAATATAAGAACTTACAATGAAGTTCTTTTTTAACAGTTTCAAAATCTGCTATTCCAAGACAAGAGTTGCCTTCAATTGTCACGTGTTTCGATTTTTCACCAACTCAAAGCGTGGATGAACTAAACATATATCTTTTTGTAAATTGTTTAAATTTGATAATTAACACCTACTAGAATTCGACGGAAAAACAATTCTAAAACATATTACAACATCTTCACTTAATAAGATTTTACATTGTTTTCTGTTCTGAGTACTAATAACTAGTTTTGAATAAGCTGCAATAAAAAAACTAAAAATATGAATGTAAAATATATAAAAATGCCCTTTCCATGGGCAAAAATGGAAAAGAAATTTTATCATGTACAAGAACCGTTTCTTTCTTACGTTCTTTGAAAGTGTTTACAAATGAACATCTCTTTATATATAAATTAACAGAAAAACAAAAAAGAAAAATTTAAACATGGAGGGAATGTGAAATGAGAGAACAACCAATCAATTTAGTGCATCATTTTCACTTCAAGATCAATGCCTGAACATGCTACTTCTGGTTGCATAAATACGGCTGCAATATTGCTATCCATAAAGCTACTTATGTGGCTAACACCCTACCCTTATTTCAGTCAAATACTGTTTGTTGCGAAGAACTAATATATATGCAGGTATGTATTAGGTTTTGCGAACCTAGTAACAAATTAGTTCAGTTGTGACCAGAAGGATAAACCAAAGACAGCATGAACGGAAGTATAATCTCATGCACATTCGTTTCGTGCTTACTGGCGACTCATCAGTAGGAGCCGGTATTACGCCCTTTAACCACTATATATTTGGTAGAAGAATGTGGAATAATAGGACGGTACAATCTCCTAGACGAATGTGTAAACCTGTAATAGTGAAGCTAACATAATCTGAAGTCAACGACAATACGACTTCAATGCTAACTCACACTATATAATATATATACCGAGTCTGTAAAGGATACTAACACTATGGCCCATTGTGTTAGTATCACTACGAGACTCATTATATATAGTGTGAGTAGTGCTGTGAAATCATATTATCATTGACTCAGATATATTAACTTCCTGTGGAGGCCACATTAGTCTAGAGATAACAGTCCTATTATTCCCACATTCTTCTACAAATACTACTCAGATAGTTAAAGACATGCTCCAATGATAGTGTAATATACAAAGCGAATGTGCATAGTCCACCATGTCTTTCGGTTTATCCTTCTGGTCACAACTGAACCCTACCCTTATTTTACAAATTATCTTAAATGCTATTTCTGGAGAGCATTCGTGTGAGGTTTCAAAGATGTGTATATTTGTAGAAACGTGAGAAGAATACGAGAAAGTAACTATTCTTATACCTGATAAAATTTCTTTTTCTTTTTGCACATAGAAAAGGTACTATGAATTTTATTAAGGATCACATTGCAAAAGAAAAAGAAATATACTTTCATCATCAACAATACGAAGTAATCTAACTTACAAAAGCGATTCACCTTATTTTTAATAAATGTTTTTTTTGAAAATTACCACAAATAAACGAATGCGTATTCTTTTAATAATGGTACTAAGTACAACACATTTATAATTTCAATATAACATATTCTAATTGAAGATAATAGGCCAATATTAGATTTACTTAAGTTTAAGAAGTGTAATAAATAATTTCGAAAGAACGAAGCCTAATGCTAGAATTTTTAATTTCAGAAATATCATGCAAAATATCAAACAACGTTTTCATCGATACACCTAAATTTAGGATAAGCTCATTTACTTTAATTTTTTGATAGAATACCTACTCAAACTTGTCTTAGTCGAAAATATTTGAATTTGAGTTCGAACTAGGTTCAAAAGCTTCAAGTAACCTACACCACGACCATAAACACTAAAAGAACACTGACACAAAGTAAATAAATATAAATACAGATATGAACTTAACTATCTATTACATTTCGTAATATTTTTTCAAATATTTGCGCTATTCAAATTGAAATATATGAGGTGAATATAAATGTTACAAGGCTATTGATGTAAACGTGAAAATATTATCCAATCACCTATCTTTTGCTACCGAATACAATACAACACAACATCATTTCTTTAAAATACGTGTTCTACTTTGACCAGCAAGGATCCGGTCAAAACTGCCCAGCACCTTGACTGCTTTGTGTGACCACTAACGCGAGTGAACTAATTTAAAGCAAAATTAAAACAGACATATTGAGAGATTCAAGCATTTTATTGATGTTTGTATGCGTGCTGAATACTAAGAGTAATTTGCGTCAGTGACCTTAATTTACCCTAGTTATAAACGAAAATGACGTGGACCTGCGTTGGAAAGAGCAAAACGTGAGATGAATAAAAAAACAAACAAAATCATCTCGCATATTGCACAGTACGTTCTAGGAATGGGCATGCCGTTCCACGCCTCTTACATTGATTAAAGCAGACAATGGAACTGAATCCAATGAAGTAAAATTTCAATAGGAACTAAAAATAAGCAAATAATAAACATTAAAATAAATGGTCTTAATGCTTAACGTCCTTTTCCTGGACCAATTGGACTCTATGTGAAACGATCTGCCCAAAGTAAAAAAATATTTGGACTTTATATTTAAATGAACACTAGTTGCGCGAGCGGTGATAAGAATTAATTAAATCAAGGTTGCGTTCTTTATGTAAAAACCAGTCCTATTTTGTACACACATTGGTCATTATAAACCAAGAATTGTATAATGTAGAATAGGTAACTCATCCAGTAGACCAGTTTCTACCTTATTGCAGGGGGGGGTGAGAGAATCTCATCACAAATTGTCCAAAATTTTCCGCGAACAGTGCTCGAACCTGGGCACGTCGGCGACGAAATCTGTTGCTTTTACCATTGAACCACCCATCCGTATGGATAAATTGTGTTTAGTACACAAAAAACGTTTTGCTTATACTGGCGAATGTATGTTCATAATGGGACAGGTGTTTAAACCAAGATCGCAACCTTGGATTAATTAGGACCTTTCGTTGGTTGGGAAATAGGTGTTAACTTATGCAGCATCTATGGTATTGAATCATGTACGGTGTTGCTTATGAAATTTGAAGTTCAATTACAAACAAGGTGCGAGACTCTGTAGCGCATTCATCTGGTTGTGTCTAAAAGCGTCTATTTGTTCTCAATCGAAAGGCTTTTTAGTCAAGATGTGGGTAAACACTGCCTAGGAGATAGATAGAATTCGCGTTAAACTCAGTCTATTAGACTATTTTAATGGATTAGCCAACGATTTTCAGGACCCAGTTGTTTTTATATTATTGAACTACAGTTTTTGTCATAAGGCGTTTGCGTCCGTCATCTGTGGAATGATAATCTTTACGTAAGTAACACACAAACGAATTTTTGTAGCACATGTTTCGTGAAAAGGTTAGTTTAGTATGTAGTGTGAAAATGGTATGTCTACCGAAACTGCATATGTATGAGAATAGACGCGTAATGTGATTTGGAACATAATTTAGTTAACCAATTTATTCAATAGTTGCTACCAGGCCAGGTACCAGAAATTTGTCAAATTTAATTGCTAATTCAAATTTGGAGCAGTATTTTGATTCCTAACAAAGGGCAAAATGTAATAATGGGGCGTTCACTGACATTCAGATTCAAAACCAACTAGATATTTCGATAAAAGTTTAATTTTGGCATCAGCATTGAACAGTATATGTTTAAAGTTAGCTGGGATAAATGCAACTTAAATTACATTTGAAAATGTGAAAAAACATCCCATATCTTTGTTATAGTTTCTCTGCTGCATGAACTAATATATACGCAATTGTGTGTTTGGCATTGTGTGTCCAATCAAAAATTATTTAAAATATGACCGGAAAGAGAAATCAAAGTCGGTCACCGAACAAACGGTATAATCTCACACGCAAATGCGTTGCGCGCTTATTTGTGACAAATTGGTAGAAGCCGGCATTCCGCCCGCAGTCCACTATACATTTGATTAAAACTGTGAGACAGTTGAGCGATGCAATCTTCTACAGGAATGTGTGATCAAGTAGAAAATAAATTCAACGTCGTCTATAGTCTTCGGCAATGCTATTTAAAAGCCAACTGTACATATAAAGATTACCAAACCTTTATATGAAGCGGGTACTATAACTGATTGAATAAAACTACGCTTAGGAGATTGAACGAATATATGGTGGTTTGGGCGTAATGCCGGCTCCAACCGACGAGTGGTTTGCAAGCCGGAAACGCACGTGCTCACGAGATTATATACTTCGTGCGCATATCCTTCTCATCCTTTTTTAACTTAGTTTATCACCAATTGCGCATGACTTAATTAGTTATCACGTACATTTTTCTGGTCAACACATACAGGAAACCAACCACAATTTGCGTCGAAAACACGAAGGAAAATTGTCTGGGAGGTCAGCAAAGTTACATTAAACAGCAAAACTGCCTTTGTACGCTAATTGGTGTTGCTTAAGAGTAAGTTAGAGCAACATTTTGAAGTGATTTTGAAAATACACTTTCGCAGTTTCTAAAAATGTTCCGTATAACTATAAAGTGTGTGTGCCACAAGCGATTGATCAACAGATTTTCAAACACTCATCCGAGGATTTAGTTCTCAAATTCCTGGCTAGTAGGAGAATCAGAACTACTGGTGGCTCCTACCGATGAGCCACCAATAAGCACCAAACGAATGTTAACATGAGGATATAATTTCTGTTCATGCTGGTTTTGGTTAATAACTCTGGTCATTTTTGAGCTTATTTGTTACTAGGTGAGCGACACCTAATTCATAATTACCTTGTGCATTTTTTGTTTATTCTGACGTCACATATGTATACATTTTTCAGAACACATTTAGGGTGTCCACGGTTTTATTGTGTGGGTGGTAAATTTTCACTATCAGCTCCGGAAAGATCCAATTGATACCCATTTCCAAGTGCACACTGAGTTCGTCTACGTAGCGGCTTTTCCACAATCCGATGGCTTTCACATCATTTGTACCAACCACTTAAAATAAAGTACGATCTAACCTTTGTTGAGTGGCAACGTTACGGTGCCTCATTTCCAGTGCCTTCCTCAGGCTTCTAGTCATACACTGTTCAGTGCTTACAATAACAGATTTAAGCAAATGTCATTGACGAACTCAATGCGTATTTGAAAATGAGGATATTTGAGGAACTGATAGTGAATATCTACCACCCACGAAAGAAAACCGTGGATACACTAAATTAAATATTTTCCATTTCAAAAGGGTGCCGTTTGTCTTAAGTGTTATATGTAACTAAAATTACATTGGAATAAATAAAATAGATAGTAAACCAAAACTCGAGTTCTGTAAGAATTATTTCTATTTAAAAAATGTTTTTTGCTATTTTTGCGAACATAAATAATCTTTATTGATTACTCAAATTATTTATCTCATCGAAAATTTGATTTTTATTCATTAAAAGTTTATAACCGTGAAAATGGGAACATTACTTGATAATTGACCTTAAGGCAACGCTTGCGAAGAGCCAATATCTTCGGGTCATCGGTAAACAACAGTTCATTATCTGGAGGTAAAGCTTTAATTTGTTATTCATTCCCGGTAGAAATATAAAAATTGCTGTTCCAACTCTGTTCAGTACAAGTTATTACCTTGGCTAAATAAACTTTAATACTACGTATTAAATATAGAGGCAACATTTTCCTTGTGGTTTTAATTTTTAAACAACTGACATAAGTGAACGTTTTGCCGTTTTTCTTTACCGTTGAAATAGTTTTCAAACACTATTCGAAATATTTTTTTCTTAGCCTTGAAGAAATATTTCGGTCAGCCCTGCCGGTGGTCTTCGTAATGATCCACGCTGGTTACAGTCACCGAACACCAAATTCACCACCACAAACACGCGGTGACTTAAGGAAGACTATTTTATCAATTTTTAATTTTTGTCAATACGGATTTGAGTTGGTCAATGTAAATGAAAATGGAATTATGCAACAAACACGTATTTGAGCACCACTTCCCTTTTTGATATTCATTGATACGGATAAGTGCATATCGTAATGACGACGGCCGACAAGGCTGATCGAAACTATTTTGTCGTAAAATAAATAGTTGCAAAAATGAACTATCATGAGGAAGCGCAAATTTCTTACGAAGGTATTACTAGTATTAGGTAAAGAACAGCTGATTCTATTTTTCTTCAGCTTTGTTCTCCTTAGATAGTATCTGTTGTCTAACATTATTTTATACGTCTTGGAGACTCACAAATATATTTTGCAAGACAACCTGTTTGCAGCTGTGCCCAGCTTGCAAATTTTGGCTGATGTAATGAAGTATATCAAATGAGAAAATAATTTGACGAATTGTGTGGAAAAGCACGAAACAATGCCCATATTCTTTTGCTAGCTAAGCAGTAAAATAAAAAAAAAATTATTTTGAGTTGAATTTTACTCGTTCTTATGATCGTAAATGAACTAAGGTCTTGTCCAATTGCATGTTTTGTCCCTTTGTGAACCACACTAAATGACGTATTTGTTGTCACTAAGACTGTTGATATATTGTCACTAGACTCTTTAATTTACAATGAAAGTGAAACTAAACACATCCAATACTCATCTTGAAGTTAATTGATTTGTATTTCGAGAGACACGATGGTCATCTTTTCCAAAATTTTTACTCATTATTTAAACAAAACACCAATATATACACCACCAACTGAATCAGAATCTAAATAACGTATTTTCTGTGTATCAAACCTTGAGGTGACATTGAAATATGATTAGTAAATCGAGCGTGTTTTAATTTGCCTTAAACTTCTACATCACAAACGCAAGTGAGAGACGTGCGTAGTAAAGCAAATTAGATCGTGGCATTGATTACTTCTCAATACTATTTTATATTAAAATTACGCAAGACAACATTTAAGTGCGCAATTTTAATGTGATTAAATGAAGAAAAATAATTTTAGCCTCTCAACCAAGCTGAGGACACATGCAAAGTTATGGATTAGAAATTAATGAAATTTTAAGTGAATAAATATGCAGTTTGAATCGTAATTGATGAATTAAAATTCTAAAAACACGATAAGAAACGGTGTGCATATTACATTTTATTAATGATTGAAGTCATTTAGCATACGTGTTTAGGAGCTCCTAGATATAAAAACGTTACATTATAGTGTAATTTATTCTGTGTAATATTTTTCGTTTTAATTTACGCTCACCGTAATTAAAAACGATCTTTAGTAAAGTATTCCTTTATAAAGAGCCTTAGGTTAATGCAAAAGTTTAGCATGACATATCCAAGCATAACATATCTGCTCTGCTTTATCAATTGAAAATGTTTAAGCTAGTATATTTGTTCGCTCAGAGTAAACACATTTTAAAGATTGTGCGAAAGTAATTCTTTAAAAATTTTTCAATAATATTTAGTTTGTTGAAAATTGGAAAATTTCCGAGGTTAAAAATGGCCAATGGACTAAGGAAATTGTTTTTATTTCAACTAATATTGCCCACCTATTAATATGCATTGAACTAAGTAAAACCGAGAAGATGCATAAGAGAGAAAATAGAAACCAACTACTAAAATATCGTTTCATTCTTATTGAGCGATTTCACAATGCCAACCACAATTTCTGCGGAATTGAGTATACACACACACACACACACACACACATTATATATATATATATATATATATATATATATATATATATATATATAGATATATATATATAAAGTGGCCCAATAGGACCAAAGCAGATGACTTGATGAATTGCATATGCAATTTTATGCATTGCACAGTTTATATTACCATCTCACACACAAACACACACACATTTATATATATATATATATATATATATATATATATATATATATATATATGTATATATTTTTTAGGTAAAATCACAAAATTGCTTGACTTAGAAAATAAATTTCATCAATTAAAAAATTAAACTTCTTAATACTGACAATTTATGCCCATACATAATCAAATCCTGACATTTTATTTTAATTTAATTTATGTTCATATGTGTAACTAGTCTTATCTTAACTAGTCTTTTATATATATACATATATAGATCTTGGATAGCTAGTTGGAGATCTATGACAAAAACGATAACCAAGATGATCCACAAGATGAAGAGACATAAAAATACATAAGACATAGCAGACCAAACCGAAATTCTCGAGCTAACCAATGGTACCAATCCAGATATAAAATTCACTCTTGAGTTAGGTGAAATAGAATAGTTTTTCTTTCTTGGACATCTAACTCTCTCGAGATGAAAATGGCGATTTGACACAAGAAATACAGAGAAATTCCATTTTCACTGGGAAATACATTCGATACAACAGCAGTGTGCCAAAATGTATCAAAAGAAACCTAGTTAACGACCTAGCAAATAGAACCAGGAAGATCTGTGCTGAGCACAAGATCGAGGAAGACCTGGGCTACCTGAGCAAAATTTTGCAAATGCAAAACTATCCAGAGCGATTCTATGTTGTCAAATTCAGACCAAGTCCAATTCGTACTTGAGAGGCTACCGTGAAGCATATTTGCATAAACTAACCTTTAGGCGATCTACTGGCCTCAATAAATACGCGGCGCTTAATTAGAATTTTCTCATTATATAAGTTAATATGACAATCAGCACACAGAATCATGAGGTTGGATGCCAAATACCAATTGCCAATTCTCGCCAAATAATGCATATTCTAAACATTCTAACGTATGTGTGGTAGCACATATATTGGACGAACGAAGAAAGCAATTAATCAACAGAATCCAGCAGCATTTACCGTAAAAGTGATTCAAAAAGGCTTGCCACTGTCAGGAAAATCAGCTATTTCAGATCATATATTGGAAACGGGGCACCCAGCCAATTTGGCCAATATCTTAATTTTACACAATGGAAAATCATAGAAATTGTTTTATATATGTGAAGCTATCTTCATTAAACAACAGGTGCCCAACCCAAATAATCAAAAGTTTCGTTAACATGATAATTTAATTGACTGGCCACGAAACACAAAATCTAAAGACAATTTACAAGCATTAAGGCAAGTCCAGACAACCACTTGACCAGATGCAACAAACATTGGATAGGATTGGCAGCAAACTGAATGACAAAAACCAGCTAAACATTCAGCTTCACGACCCCTGTTAACAGCGAAAAAATTTCAAAGCAATATGAGCGTTCTGTAGACCGGTTTCGTCCTTATTGGGAACTCATCACGTACTGACCAGAATTTGCCGCGGACAGGGCTCGCACCTGGGCACGTCTGCTTCGGAATCTGGTGCTCTAACCACTGAGCCACCCTGCCGCACACTACACTACACACAATTTCCAGTCATATACCAACTGATGTAACTTGGTTAGTCTAGTTTTGCTTTAGGTGGAGCTCATATGGCATCCATTTAGACCTAAAGTTCTAACTAACCATCCCCAATCTGTCATTACTGAACAGACACCACACTACATGGGGAAGTGGAATTGAAATGAACATTTATATAATTAAACGAACATTGGTTGCGCGGGTGGTGATAACAATTATTATATTCGAAGGTCGCAATCGTGTTATCGGCATCTAACCCATTAATTACTTACATATGTCTGTACAAATGAAGAATTTTATAGTGTAGAAATCGCGATTCATCCAGTAGACCGGTTTCGTCCTTATCTAGTGTGTTATTTGTTCCGTAACGACAGATTGGGGATGGTTAGTTGGAACCTTAGGTCTAAATGGATGTCATATGAGCTCCACCTAAAGAAAAAATAGACTAATCAAGTTTCATTTGTTAGTAAATAGCGGGAAATTGTGTGTAGTGTAGTGTGCGGTAAGGTGGCTCAGTGGTTAGAGCACCAGATTCGGAAGCAGACGTGCCCAGGTTTGAGCCCACTCTGCGGCAGATTCTGGCCAGTACGTAATGAGTTCCCAATAAGGACGAAACCATTCATATTTAATTTTTGACTCATTATTGCTTTTAAACAAAGAATGTCTCAGTAAATAAACTCTTTTTAGGCATCTATATAGGCATGGAGAATATGAAAACACCCACTCAACATTTATATATATATATATATATATATATATATATATATATATATATATAGACATTATTAGATGTTAAAATTTAATGGAGAGAGATCGAATGGCAAGCATGGACGTTTTCTATAATCAAGGTTGCGATCATGATATAAACACCTGACCAATTAATTACTTAGATATATCAGTATAAACTAATTATTGTATAGTGTAGAAAATCAATTCATCCAGTAGACCGGTTTCGTCCTTATTTGGAACTCATCACGTACTGGCCAGAATTTACCGCGGATAGGGCTCGAACCTGAGCACATCTGTTTCGGAATCTGGTGCTCTAACAACTGAGCCTCCTTGCCGTACACTACACTATACACAATTTTAGTTATATACTAACTAATTTAACTTGGTTAGTCTTGTTTTTACCTTTAGGTGGAGCTTATATGGCATCCATTTAGACCTAAAGTTCTAACTAACCATCCCTAATATATCATTACTGAACAAATAACACACTAGATAAGGACAAACCTGTCTACTGGATGAACTGCCTTTTCTACACTATACAATTCTTATTTTGTACAGACATATTTATTTAATTAATGGGTCAGGTGCTTATATCGGGATCGCGACCTTGATTATAATAATTTTTATCACCGCGCGCGCAAGTAATATTCGTTTAATATGAGCATTAACTATTGCAATCTGTACACCCTGGACTGTTACCAAGGTGACAGGACAAATTGAGGAACAATGAGATATTATGAAGGACACTCTAGGAAAAATCATTCGTACACATAACAGGCAGCAATGTGAAAAATTTTTATCTCTCAATCTATCATTATAAGAATGAACAGATCTCAGAAATCACTTTGTATAATAACGAGAGAGACGTCTTCACGCAAACAGACACGCACATAGATACATACACATATACAATTATAAATCAGCCCAAACAAAAATAGTAGTAAACCGTGTCAGACTAGTTGCCAGGCGCATAATCATTTGAAAACACATGATGTGTATAAATGAAAGATTGTAGGGTGATATTTAGTATTCTCGAAATAAATGGCCATTATTCATAATAAGAAATATACTGTGTATTATGTTCGAACACTAGTGGGCATAATAAGATATATATTTATATATATATATATATATATATATATATATATATATATTAATAGGTGTCGTAATTCATTATAATAATCTATCTTTTTGTTAAAGCTGCTTATATATTTAGGATGTCTTGTGATTTTATTAAATGACTGCTTAATTGCTCGCTTCCATATTGAAGCATACGTAAAATCGTTTTCTGCTAATAAATTGTTACATAATAATTGAAAAGCCATTGTATATTAGGTAAATTGTCATCTAAACTAGACTATCTGGTGTATCATCTCCTAAAACCGGAAACATTTGCATTGGTCTTGATTGTCAGGCAAATAAATGTTACATTCGTCGATCAAAATGTCATAAGAAAAAACAAGACATGAACGTATACATTTCGAAAATAAGCTTGTACAATATTTACACAGAACTTAGTAATAAGAGAGAAAATTTCTAACCAAAATCGATAATGTGTAAATAAATATTGACTTGCAAAAACATGGGGGAACAAAATTAATGTTCTAGAAAAAACGACTGCTAACATAGTATTTAATGCTAGAATCAATTTATTTAATTATGCTTAATTAAGATTTATCACGCAACGCAAAACGATATTATGGTGCAGCTTAAACGCAATGATGGTTTTCTTCATGAGTGTAAAAACAAGTAACGAAAGTGTATAAATAAAAACAAAAACTCATCGATAAAGGTAAATTTTAAAAAAAGCCCTAATTAAATATAAGTTAAGCAATCATTGATTGCGCGACGACGATGGTCATTAATGTAGTAGCTTCACATTCTTTCAAAAAATTGACAAATTTTAGCCAAACTACACTGAATCCACTAGGCAGGACAGAAGGACCAGCAATCATACGACGCTTAATGACGTGACTTTGATGTAATTATAACCCACCTGTTGCCTATCCCTCTTAGTAAGCTACACTTCCTCTTCATAACAGCGCGTGCAACGCTAAATGTTGTCAATCTAAGCTCTTCACCTAAGTTTCATTGCTTGTCCAACCGAAATATTTCACAAAATTTCAAATACTGACGTCAAGATTGTTCTGTATAGCTTTGCAACCTCAAATTAAGTCAAATGTAATGTGCGTGAAGCTGCCTCAAGTTACAAGTCAACAACTTTTGTTAAATCTTCGGAATCTGTACACATTTCGAACATTGTGTTTAAACCTACGTTAGATCAAGATTTAATAACTAAATGCAAAGTCACGAATGTGGAATTATTGGTAATTTTGATACTGTAGTAAACATGAAATCTAAAAAGGAATTTGTTTTAATTCAGCTCTCCGTTATAGCACAACTTAAGAAAATGCTTAATAAAATGAAGTGCCTCAATAATACTACGCACACGACAGGTATAATATCAAAATTTCATTAAATCAAGTTTGCGAAGTTGAAGTAAACACCAATCCCAATGTATTTAACCAGTCATTTATTTAAATCAAGTTTGCGAGCTTGAAGTAAACACCAATCCCATTGTATTTAACCAGTCGTCGAACAACATAACAAAACTACCGCCAGCCGCAACGCACTGACGCGTTTCGACCTTCCATGATCATCATCAGAGTACGACGGCAAACTGACTATCGAGGATCAAACCGCATTGAATATATATGGAAATCAAATTTAGATATGCGGCTCTCACCTCTAGCAGTCTCGCATACATTGAACTTGACTGGAAATGTCGGCTGCACAATTTCTATGCAGTCACGAACATTAACTGTTTGCAGCTTTCGCCACATATACATATATAGGCAATACAATTTAAACAATAATTGATTGCGCGGGTGGTGGTAACAATTCTTTAAATCAAGTTTGCGTGCTTGAAGTAAACACCAATCCCATTGTATTTAACCAGTCGTCGAACAACCTAACGAAACTACCGCCAGCCGCAACGCACTGACGCGTTTCGACCTTCCATGCTAGAAGTGAGAGCCGCATATCTAAGTTTGATTTCCATATATATTCAATGCGGTTTGATCCTCGATAGTCAGTTTGCCGTCGTACTCTGATGATGATTATGGAAGGTCAAAACGCGTCAGTGCGTTGCGGCTGGCGGTAGTTTTGTTATGTTGTTCGACGATTGGTTAAATACAATGGGATTGGTGTTTACTTCAAATTCGCAAACTTGATTCAAAGAATTGTTACCACCACCCATGCGATCAACTATTGTTAAATTGTATTTAACCAGTCGTCGAATAACATAGCAAAACTACCGTCAGTCGCACGCACTGACGCGTTATATATATATATATATATATATATATATATATATATATATATATATATATATATATATGTATATATGTATATGCATAATTTATAATTTCCATTGCTTTCTAATATTACATAGTATATTTTTATTAGGGAGAGAAAAAATTTAATAACAAATTTGATAATGTCCGTTTATTTTGAGAATAGGTATCTGCACTTTAAAATCTTTAATTTATATACATTCTGGGCTTTCAATGGTTTATCTGGGTGGCAACTAGTCTGATTTTTGTTTTACTTCCATTTCCTGTTTGGGCTTATTTTAAAGCGTATATGCGCGTATGTCTGTACGTGTCTTTGTGCGCGTAGGTGCTTCATTGGAATGTGTGTAAAATAAGGATGAGACGACAAGCGAGACCATTTTGTTTTTTAGGACGTTTTTACACATCAGTTCATCTGCTAACTCAACAGAGTATTTGTTGTTGTTTGTGATTATGATATTTTGTAATGGTTGAAGTAGTTTGCGGATAAAGCTAGTTTGATTATATTTTGGTGCGTTGACAATTGACATAATATACCTCATCGGAGGAGCCCTCGAGGCCGTCGTGTTTTTATGAGATTTTTGTGCACCGTACATTCCAGTGATGTTTGATCCGACGGGTTTCGTCCACAGGCATACACACAGAACTATACGCTCTACACTTACAAATCAGCCCAAACAAGAAATAGAAGTAAAACGGAAAACGAGACTAGTTACCACCCACAAAATCAAACTTATCCTAGGATCTTTGTAAATGCATAATTGTAATGTGAACATTAGAATTCTCGAAATAAACGGCCATTAGCCACTTTCTTATTAAAAATGTGTTTTCGCTTCATAATAAAAAAATATATAGAGAGAGTTATAATAGTGTTTCATGATTTTATTTTACCTGTGTTGTCAATGTAAACTGATTCTACAACTAGATGGGCTTCATCCTAATTGGATGAATTCATCAATAACTCGAATTGCCGCGACCGGGTGTTGAGCACGGAGTATTCAGTTTACAGTCTCCAAAAACACATCTCCTACGCCATCAAAGACATGAATTGCACGCTGTTTGCACATCTATACAAACTTATGCATTCTTAGTCAGTCTTTACAGTAGGTGGGTCCTCTTCAATATTGCTTTCCTCATTAAGGCCAAACAGCCATCTTATAACTCCCGCATAATACAGACACCCTGTCTTCTTGGCTACTGATAATGAATCATTGCACAATGGACACTTTTATGTATATATATATATATATATATATATATATATATATATATATATATATATATATATATATATATATATATATATATATATATATATATATTAGTGATATAAAATAAACATACTTTACGATAGAAAATGCTACATGGTTACTCATCAGAAACAGCTGATACTTTGCTACGACTCAAGTTAGAATTTGGCCAGTTCAAATATCACAACGGATAGTAGGCGAGTGAGTGGGAAAATGAAAATGTAGATTGCAATGTCCTAACTAGGGAGAAAAGGAAAGTGAGAACGCGAGGAAGATTTAGAGGTAGTTATTGAAAAGGTATTTGAACAGAGACAACGTTTATAGATGCAAACATTTACTGAAGCAATTTAACTAAAAATAAAAGAAATAATAATGCAAGTGATATAACGCATAGGAGGAAGGTCGTTGCTTTGAAATGAATTGGATCTGCCGTAGAACTAAAATGTTATCCTTAAAAAAAGTGTTCAGTTTAAGCCTTGTCAAAATATGACCTTTTGTTGTGTCCTGTTAAGACTGGTGCCTTCCCCAAATGCTCAGAAACGTTCAATTTATCCTATAAATGAGGATGATTGCTTTACTCCACTTTCAACATTTACATAAACATTGCATAGTTTTATTTGCCCAAACTTCGGTAAAATCTGTCCGAACGAGCCTGTCTACTCTCGTTATGCAAATTTAAGCTATCTGGCTTCCAAACTTTGACTAGCTACGTGCTGCACGTTATCATTCATCTAGCATTTGAGTATTCATCATTCGTGATTAGTTTAAGGTCATTCATTTAAAAGAGAAAACTTTTCTACGAAATAGGTGTTGATTGATCTGTTATTCTAATCCAATTGGCTATTATTTCGCTGTTTAAAACAGCAAAAATTAAGTCCTGATTACGATAATATAAGGCAGTACAAAAAACGCTAGTATTTGTGGCAATTTTCAGAAACGAATTATTTGATAACATAAAAATATTTTATTGAGAAATTTTAAAGCCGCTTTTTTTTGACGTGATATTTAGTTGATAATGTTTGTTCAAAAGCTAACATTACGACCAGTTTAATTTCTCAAGATGAAATATTTCGCAAGTATTGTTAAATTTTAGCTTGTCTTCAGATATTTAGTAATGTAATGCCCTTCTATGCAAGGTATTCTCATGAGGTTTTACACGAACAATGATAGTTTGGTTAAAACTTGATATATCCACATCCTCGTATTGCAATGACAATTCTTTAAATTCAACTGTGACGTTTGATTGAGCTCATTTTGTTGCTTAAATGTTTTACAAATAAAATACCAAAATATAAATTTATGGCACTAAGTAATTTTAATATTGGATAACGTTAGGCTACAAATTTGACATTTATTAAACTATATAAATTACAAAAGTTTTTCAAATGCCATTCGTAACAAAATTTATAGATACTAGACAGTTATCAGCCAAACTTCCGCAAAAACATTGACAATAACCATATATATATATATATCTATATCTATATATATATATATATATATATATATATATATATATATATATATATATATATATAGGATCTACATGTGATAAGATGAGCCTAGCCCTAATGAAGACTGCAATCAGGACATGCTGAATTACCGATTCGAATACAAATAAGATTTTGTGAAGTCGAGCCTAAGTACCGTGTGACCAGATAATCATCGCAAACAAAATTCATATACAAATAAAACTGGTTTGAAAATAGTGCGTTTCTGAGCTTATTGATTGAACAGTAAGGCAACGATCCAAAATAATTTTGAATACAATTTCTAACTGCAGCAGTCCTAGTTTTGTCCAATATGGACGAAATCATGATCTAGAATTCGAATTAAATTTGCTTTTTTATGTAATCTAATATACAATACCATTATCTTCGAATACTACACAGTATATTTCTTATTAGGAAGAAAAATACCATTACTAACAAAGTGGGTAATGGCCATTTATTTAGAGAGTATTAAACGTCATTTTACAATCTTTCATTTATATACATCCTGGATTTCCATTTGATTACGGGATTGGAAACTAACCTTACTGGGATTTACTCCCAATTTTTGTTTGGGTTGATAATTAAGTGTGTATGTGTATGTGTCTGTGAGTGTGTCTATGTGTATCTAGGAGTCTTTCTCGTTGTATTGCAAAGTTGTGTATAAGATCTTGTCATTCTTGAATTGATGGATTTAGACTTGCACGACTTTTCGCTTTGTTGACTGTAACGTGCAACAACTTCTTCCCTCCGAGTGTCGTCTTTCGTTTCGCCCTTTTTTACTCAATTTCTGTCCCCTTGGTAACAACGCAGGTTGTGCGGATCGCAAAGTTGAATGCTCATATTGTTTTGATATTTGTTTTACTGTTCACAATGATTGTGATGCTGAATGTGCAGATGGTATATCTTCATCAGTTTTTTGGCAATCTCATCGAATTAAGCGAACACTGGTTGCGCGGGCAGTGATACCAATTACTGTAATCA